>VWZO01003712.1:899559-923730 GCA_013396975.1 Bucco capensis | reverse complement strand
TCCAACCCCCCTGCACAGGCAGGGATATCTTCTACTAGATCAGGGTACTCAGGGCCCCATCCAACCTGGCCTTGAACACTTCCAGGGATGAGGCAGCCACAACTTCCCTGGGCAACCTGTTCCAGCATCTCACCACCCTCATAGGAAAGAATTTTTTCCTAATGTCTAACCTAAATCTTCCCACTTCAGGTTTATAAGCATTTCTCCTTGTCCTCTCACTATGCACTCGTGTAAAAAGCCCTAGACCAGCTTTCTTGTAGGCTCCCTTTAGATATGAGAAAGCTGCTCTAAGGTCACCTCAGAGTCTCCTCTTCTCTAGGCTCAACAACCCCAACTTAGAATCATAGAATCCTAGAATGGTTTGGGTTGGAAGGGACCTCTGGAGCTCATCTAGTCCAACCCCCCTGCACTGGGCAGGGACATCCCCAACTAGAGCAGCTTGCCCAGAGCCCTGGCAAGCCTCACCTGGAATGCCTCCAGGGATGGGAACTCAACCACCTCCCTGGGCAACCTGGGCCAGTGTTCCACCACCCTCGTGGGGAGGAACTTCTTTCTAACGTCCAGTTTAAATCTACTCTTCTCCAATTTAAAACCATTGCCCCTTGTCCTTCCACTAATAGAACTTGCTCAGCCTGTCCTTACAGGGGAGGTGCTCCAGCCTCTGAGCATTTGAGTTGCTCTCCTCCAGGAGCTCTATGTCCTTATGCTGGGGACTCCAGAACTGGACACAGTGCTCCAGCTGAGGCCTCCCAAGTGCAGAGTAGATGGGACAATCACCTCCCTCCACCCCCTGCCTATATTCTTTTGATAGAGCCCAGGCCATGTTTGGCTTTCTGGGCTGCAAGCATACACTGACAGCTCATACTAAAGCTCTGCTTCACCAGGATTTTACTTTGCTCTGGGCTAGATACAGCCATCCTGGCAAATACTACTGATATGTGCAAATCCACAAGGACATTTGAGAGTCCAGTGACACACAGGCTCCAGGACATAACTAAAGAGGAGGCTGAACCAAATCAGTAGTTACAGTAAGCACCAGCACAAGCCTAATTACACAGCAGCACAACACACTCCTGAGTGCTTTAGAAATAGGCTCAGACACAAGCAGTGAACTTAGCATTTCCCACAAGGCTGAAAATCAACATCATCTAAGCTACCTCTGAGTTGCCACAGCAACTGCTTACACTGCATTTCCTACACAGCTCAAACCATCACAAGAGACAAGTCCTTGTCACAGAGCCCAATTTTCTGCTGCCCTACACTTCCAAACATAGCTCATCATTAATTACTGTCTGCTCCCTACTAAATAGAAATGCTCCAGTAGGAGATTGTGCTACATGGGAGTTACTTATGCTAGAGAAAATGATCCCACAGGAGTTACCACTCCCAGCACTTGCCTGTTCCATACTTCACCTGAGCTTTCTCCTTTGGGCAGAAGTGAGCACTAATGCTCCTTTAGTGCTTTTGTGAAGACAGACATGAAGTTGGTAGAATCATATAGGTTGGGAGAGACCTTCAAGATCATTAGGTCTAATCCTTACCCAGCACTGCCAGGTTACCACTAAACCATGTCCTTCAGCATTACATCTCCACAGCTTTTCAACCCCTCCAGGGATGGTCACTCCACCATCACTTCCATATCTTTCCAGCTCTGGCTGCAAGTTCAGCTTTTCCCTTCTCTGAGAACACAACAAAGCTTCCTCACTTTTCAACTGAATCTTCAAGGTGCAAAATTCCCAGGAAAACCTGGCTCAGGTTTCCATTTGAGCTTCCAGCTGCTTTTCAAAAGTGACCTAAAATTTTTACCTAACTTCCAGGCTCCCCAAGTCACAGCTTAGATTAACACAATGCCAGCAGGAGCACTGCACTGAAATCAAAGGCAACTTTTGCCCATTTCCACTCCCCCAGGACTCCCAACACTCACCACTCCCTCCACTAGCAAGCTGTGCCTGAGCAGGAGCTGTGCAGACTTCCCATGGAGCCCAAAATGCTGCCACTGCTCTGCCTGCTCCACAAACACACACACACACACTGACAGCAAGGATTTCTGCAAACAGCAATGTGATTCATTCCCCAAGGCAGCCAGGAAGAGTCTTGTTTCCTCCACACACAGGAAAGCATTAAAAAAAGGCCAGAAGTGACCCAAAGCAGGGACACCAGCACAATGTATAGGATATTCAGCTGGATACCAGCTTCATACACACATACACATCTGGGTTTTTTCAGCCAGAGGAAAAGAATGGTTAGATAACACAGGAGGAGATAATTCACAGTGAGGCTGTCCAAAGAATGTTGGGAAAGATTTCTTTGTGAAAGTGAAAAACAAATATCCCAAAGGATATTCTTCTATCCCTAATAAGGCACTGACTGGGATTTCTACAGCAGGAAAAAACCTTGGAAGGGACAAAGCTCCTTCCCACAAGCATCAGGAACTCCTGCTCTGAGTTCTTCTCTCCTGATGTTCTCCTCTCTTGCAGTCAGGAAATCTTTGACAGGAAAGCAGAATATTCCCAGCTGCAGACAAAGGAGAAAGCTGCAGGAGAAGAAAGTGACTGCAGGAAAAGGACAACCCACACAGCAAAAGTTCTGTCACCCTCTGTCCATCTGGATGGCAATAAGCAGAAAGCAAAGCCAAAGAGCCTGTGGAGATGAAGGTAGCTATTTTCATGTCAAATTTGTTTCCTAAACTGCACACTAGCCTTGCAGAGAGCAGCTTGCCCTGACCCAGAGTGCCCATACCCCCCCAGCACTAGCCATACTTCCCCATTCCCACACCAGCAGCGTGTTGCTATGCAGAGGTAAAGGCACCCCAGCTCCCTTTTAACACCACACCAAACAGCAACATTACCCAACACCATCTCTGATCTCAGCTCTGGGAACGCTCTTTGTTCTCAGTCCCTTCATACAAGTTCTCTAGAAGAGCTACCAAAACCAAAGTGAGGAAAGGCAAGGCATGATATCCCAACCCAGCTCCCAAAACTCCTTTTAAATCCTGCAGTCCCAGTCAACAACCATAACTCCAGCCCTCTCAAAAACCTCCCAGAGAACAGAAAAAATCCTATCATTAGAGAACATCCCCAACTTTTGACCCTCAGCAGCAGTGATCAATGCCCCAGCAAGCAGCATTTGTTAGCAGCATAAAAAACAACGAGTGGCTTATACATACTAATTTGGACTGGTTCTCTTTGAACAGCAGAAGCATTGTGCTGGCCCAAGAGTCAGGCAGAAGTCAGTAAATTCAAAAAGATTCATAACTAGCTGTAAAAACCTCACATCCTTCTGTTTCTAAAGCCACAGGAGAGAAAGGCAAAGAAGGAGAAGCCAAGGTTGCCCATATATATTCTGTGTGGAGCAGAGCAATCGCCTCTGTTGATGCTACCCAGGAACTGGAGGACTTTCCAGAACACTGTGTCTTCCCCTCTGATATCCTGGCTTGAAAAAGCACTTGTCCTAACATATCCTGATGAAAGGGCCATTCAGGAGGGGGGAAAAACCAGCTGAGGCTCCTCTAAGCATTTCCCTCCTCCAGACTTGTTTGTTTGTTTCCTCCCTCCCTCCTCTCAGCCACTGCAGCCTGCTGCTGGAGAAAGTCTGTGCTGCCTGGGACAGCACCAGATGAAAATAACCTATCGACTACAGCCTGTTTGTGAACTCATAGGGCAAACACTGCATGCCACCACTGTCTTGTAGATATGGCAAAGGCATCAGCTGTCAAATGAAAGTCATGGGAACTGAATTTTTTTGGTTGGAGGAAACCTTTAAGAGCTTCAGGTCCAATTGTTAACACTGCCAGGTCAGCACCAAACTATATCCCAAAGCACCACATCTCCATGGCTTTTCAACTCCTCCAGGGATGGTGACTCCACTGCCCTAGGCAGCCTGGGCCAACGCTTAACCACTCTTTCAGTAAAGAAATTGTTCCCAATGTCCAGCCTGAACCTCTTCTGGCACAACTTGAGGCTGTTTCTTCTCATCCTATTGCTTGTTACCTGGGAGAAGAGACAAACCTCCATCTCACTCCAACCTCCTTCAGACACTTAAGGCCTTTTGCTAGAAGCATGAGACATGACCTGCTGCTGGTAAATCTCCCCTTTCTGTCTCCCAGGTTGGAGAAGGACTAGATGACCTTCAGGGTCCCTTCCAACCCAAAACATTCTGTGATTCTATGTGAGCCAGTAGCTTTGAAGTTCCTTTTTTCCCTGGCTCTGTTTTGTGTTGCTTGGGAAGCCCTTCTGAAGGCCTCTTTCTTGGTCAGGAAATGTTATCTGATGTGCCTCCTATCAAGCCAAAGCAAGCAGTAATTGTGGGCTCAGCCTGGGAAGCTGGAGCTGAGCAGCTGCTGCCTTGTCTTCCTGCTATTTCTCTCCCCACATCTTCCTCTTTATTTGATGTTTGCAGTTTAGTTTATGTTGCTATTTTGGTGGGACTGCGTGATGATCTTTTGGCTTGCTGCAGCAGTGCCTTGTCTTAAGAAAAAAATCCATCCTCTGGCACACCAGGAGCCTGGCTGGGATGTGGGAGCATCCAAGGGGACTGGCTGAGTCCCTGAGCTGCAGCATTGCAGCAGAGAGGTGCACCAGGATAGCTCCTCTCCAGGGCTGTCTTCCTGCTTGATTACCTTGACACAGCTGGGCAGAAAACAGGAGGGGAAAAGGCAACAGAAACAATTCTCTCCCTCCTTATCAGTGGGGCTGTGGAAAAGGGAAGTGTACTTAATTTTGTGGAGCATGGGAGGCCCCTTATCCTGCTGCTGGGATCACTGAGAAGAGCCTGGCCCTATCCTGCTGCCCCCACCCTTTAGCTCTTGCTCAGCATGGAGCAGCTCCCCTCTGGCTCTGCTCTTCTCCAGGCTAAGCAGCCCCAGGGCTCTCAGCCTTTCCTCCTGCCAGAGATGCTCCAGTCCCCTCAGCATCTTGGGAGCCTCTGCTGGACTCTCTCCAGGAGTTCCTTGCCTCTCTTGAACTGAAGAGCCCAGAACTGGACACAGGACTGCAGCAATACCTGGCCAGATGCAAACTCTGACACTGAGGTGCTAGAGTGTGTCCAGAGAAGGGCAATGAAGCTGGGGAAGGGTCTAGAGCACAAGGCTTGTGAGGAGCAGCTGAGGGAACTGGGGTTGGTTAGCCTGGAGAAGAGGAGGCTCTGGGGACCTTCTGGCTCTCTCTTACTCCCTGAAAGGAGGTTGGAGACAGGTGGGGGTTGGTCTCTTCTCCCAGGTAACAAGCAATAGGACAAGAGGATACAACCTCAATTTGTGCCAGGGGAGGTACAGCTTAGATATTAGGAAAATACTCTTCCCTGAAAGAGTGGTTAGGCATTGGCTCAGGCTGCCCAGGGCAGTGGTGGAGTCACCATCCCTGCAGGAATTTAAAAGCCATGGAGGTGTGGTGCTTTGGGACATGGTTTAGCGCTGACTTGGCAGTGTTGGGTTCAGTTGGACTTTATGATCTTAGAGGTCTTTTCCAACCTTAAGGACTCTATGAAAACAAATTTCCCAAAGAAGAAACCCAAAACATAAGCTGTGAACCACAGCCAGTTCTGAACTTGCTTCAGCCACATGGAGAACATCTCCCTTTCCTCAGACACACCATCACGCAACGGCAAAAGGAGGGGGGGCTTGTAATGCCTCCCTGTGGGGGCAAACACCTCCCCACCTCTTTCAAAGCAGAGGGAGAGGGTCAGGCAGGCAGGAAAGAGCCAAGCAGGCTTCTTCACTCAGTGCAGCAACAAAAGGGGAAGTCTGAGCATGCATTGTTTGGCTGAAAGGCGTGGGCCGCATCCAGAGCACAGGAATGCCAAGAAGGGTTGGAGACACTGCAGGCCATTCACACAGCCAAACACAAACCCTCCTCCAGCACAAAGAGGGGAAAAAAGAAAGAAAGAAAAAAATCAAAAAGAAATCAATCATGAAGCCCACAAAAGCTGATTTCCTAACCTAAATAGACTGCTGATGATGTGCCTCCAGCACTGCGTGAGCCATGATACATCAGGCTCCAGTAGGGATGTCATCAGCTCCACATGGAGCTCAACTGGGTGAGCTCTGCACACACACCAACAGAGCTCTGAGAGCAGAGCACAACCATCCAAGAGGAAGGACAGGCAGAGGGAAGCAAACACATCAGCAGGATCATTGCCTGGTCCAGCAGTTAAGTTAGCAGAACAACTCCCAAACAGCCAGGGGAGAGAAAATTCTAGGAATGCCTAGGACTTGGGATGTTGAAAAGCCAAATGAACTAAGAGATTGTTTCCCAAGTAAAAAAAAGGAATCCTTTCTGCTCATCCCATTAATTGCTGAGTTCAAAAAGGCACGAGGCTGACCACAGCATGGCCCAGCTATGGGATGTGCCTGGAGCATTGCTGAGATTCCCACTGCCACGTGATGTCATTTCTGGGATAGTCACTGCCTCAAGGAAGCCACAGATCCCCTCTTGAGCCTCAGCCTGCACCACTGCCCCTCCAGCTGCCATAAAGAACCCTTTCTCTCACTCTTAGCAGAGAAGTGTTAACCCTACAGAGGCTCCCAAGTGTGTGTGTAGGGACTGATCCCAGCCCTCTGCATGGCAAGGGCTGAGCAAAGCTTCTCCCTGTAGGTACCAGGAGAGGTTCATGCTTGCCCAAACTCCTCACTGACCCAAAGGGCAAGGCTAGGAAAGGTGGCAGGTGGTACAGACAGAGGTGTCAGCATTAGAATCACAGAATTGTTCCTAATATCCAACCTAAACCTTCCCTGGTGTAACTTGAAGCCATTTCCTCTTGTCCTGCCACTTGTTAATTGGGAGAATAGACCAGCCCTCACCTTGCTCCAACCTCTTGCAGGGAGTTGGAGAGAGTGAGAAGTTCTCCCCTGAGCCTCCTCTTCTCCAGACTAAACAACCTCAGCTGCTCCTCACAAGACTTGTGCTCTGGACCTTTTACCACCTTCATTGCTCTTCTTTGGACACAAGGTCTCTGTGTTACTGAGAGGAGTGTCAGGCACAGACTCTGAACTCCACAACAAGTGTTACATCAGACTTTGGGAAGAGTTTGGGCAATACCTTGACATACCAATGGTGAGGAGCAGCTGAGGTGTGTACAAACACTCAGCACAGTGGCTGCTCCACAGGTGTGGTTTGTGTTCCTGTCCCAGGAAGGGCATAGGGAAACCTCCCTCTCTTGTGGCCAAGGATCAACCTTGGCACTTGCTCTGCACACAAGCAGCTCCAGCAAAGCCATGAACCACTGCTAGGTCACACCCTGGTGATGCATCTTCATACCTTGAGATGATGTAGTCCTCCTGTTTGAGCTGCACAAGCCTAGCACAGTTGATTTCTGCCTGGACTGCAACCCTCAAACATTCAGAAAGGGAAGAGAAGCTCTGCAGAGAGGAGTCCTTCTGATCCTAGATGAACCCAAATGACAGATGCAGTCTGCATCCTAATCCATTTGAGGGTTTTATGGGCTTATTTTTGGCTTGTTTTGCATTCTGATATTTTTGTGTAGCAGTAAAGTGACTCTGCATGAGGCATTCAAATGCTGCAGAGCAATAAACCCCTCAACACTCTCTTCACTAAAGCTGAAGCCCATGCCTGCGAAGGTGTTCTGTCCATCTGGTGTTCTCCAAAAACATCTGAAGAGCACTTGCTTGGGCAGACCACAGCTCTTGATTTGTATGAGAAATCCCTGACTCACAGATCTTGGCAAACAATTATCAGAGCTGAAGATATTTAAAATCAAGAGGCATTTGGAACCAAAACATTTTCCTGACCCAGCTCTAACATCTAAATAAACAGCAACCACACTGGCCTTTTACAGAGTGAAAAAACCCCACTGTTCAGGACAAAGCCAGTACCTCTGAGAGCAGTGCCAGTTGTTTTGGTTTTATATACAATGCCCCAAAAGGTTCCTATCATCATCACATCTTCAATCTGGCAGGTCTCCTGCTGCTACTCTACCTCCAGCCAAGTAAACTCCTTGTGCTGCTCAACTTCCAAGCCAGAAGCAGCTTCCTGGCGAGGGCCAGAGCTTCAATAAGTGTTAAATTTAAGTGCACAGGCTTCCTTGGCTCCACACTCTTTGAACATCCCCAACACAACCCACCCCAAAATGTACAAGGCCTAATTATATCTCCACCAGCTTCCAGAGCCACACCTACAGACCAGAAAGCCACTGAGGGTCAGGAGCCTGTGACTTTGCCTCCCCATTGTATGGAGCACGCTAAAGGCAGGATGCTGCAGCCTTGCCAGGATGTGATTCAGCATCCTGTTTTGAATGGTTAATCAAAGTCAGCAACTTCTGCCCCAAGATCTCCCACCAACCAACTGGGAGACAATAAATCCTGCTATGGTGAGCAGGACCTGTCAAGCATGCAATGAGCTGCTGTCCCCATAAATAAATCCTCAAGACAGTTGTCCTGGCCTATCCCAGCCCCATGGCATCTTCCCAGCCCTGTAAACACAGAATCATTAAGGTTGGGAGAGACCTCTAAGATCATCAAGTCCAACCATACCTATCACCCCCATGCCTCTAAACCATGTCCCTAAGTAGAATATCTATGTGTTTCTTAAACCCCTCCAGGGATGTGGACTCCACCACCTCCCTGGGCAACCTGGGCCAATGCTTAAGAACCCTTTCAGGGAAGAAATTCCTCCTGACATCCAATCTAAACCTCCCCTGGAGCAACTTGAGGCCATTTCCTCTTGCCCTCTCACTGTTAACCCAGGAGAAGAGACCAACCCCCATCTTACTCCAACCTCCTTCCAGGTAGTTGGAGAGAGAGAAAGTCTCCCCTGAGCCTCCTCTCCTCTGAATAAACAACCTGAGTTCCCTCAGCCACAGATACAGGTCATGCACCCAACACTGCCTCCAGCAAAACAGCTTTAATGAAGAGGCTGGAGACAACTAACCTGAGGCCCTTCTGCAGCAGTTCAACCTCCATCTCCCTGCAGATGCCCAAAACTACTCCCCTAGACCTGTTTCTGACCACATTCAGACTGTGACTGGCAAGCCAATAATGGCAAAGATTACAGAATGATTGGCTAAATACCCTTACTGATGTTTGTAATTAAAACCAGTGATTATCTTCCTGCATTTGCCAACAGCATCTGAGGAACAGCCAACACTCAACACCACTGGCTTTGTAAAACATCTCCTTGGACTAGGTGCTGGAGAGCCAACCAAGGGCAAGTGATGAAAACAGAGTAGGAAAAATGGCACATATCCTCTTGTCCCAGAGCAGCCTGCTCAAAAAGAGCTCAGCTCTGCTCTCAGTCTCCCCCACACTTGATATCATCTTCTCTGAGGCTGCTCTGAGCTGCAAGAGCACAACCTGACCCTGTGATAAGGCAGCAGGCACTGCACTCACGCTGAACCCAGCAGACCCTGATCTTGTAGAACTTCAAAGATATGCTTAACTCTCAGCTAACACATACTCCTGTGGGCTTGACACAACCATGCCAGCAGTCCTGTGAAGATCTGGGTGAGATGTCTCAAGGTCCAAGGTGGGGGGGGGAGAGGAATTGAGCCACGACATCCCATGGCTGATTGGCATCTGAGAAGGAAGATTTCAGCAGATGCAGATAACAGAGAATTATGCAAGATTTTGTTTGCACCAGCTGCACTTAGCCCAACTGAGCTGAGTCTGTGCTCTTTACTTTTTCTTCTGCTATCTATCTTTACTCACTGGGGAGAAAAACAGACTCCTGGCTGTCTGCTAGAAGCAGTGTGGATGTCACATTATCGAGGCTTCTGCAAAGTGTTGGGAGAGAGAGAAAAGGAAGACTTGAAAGCACATTAATGTCTAAGAAAATGCAGATAGCACCAAGAGCTGTGAAGGAAAAGCTGACCCTAGACCACGTCCCCTTGGTCTATTTTAGGGTAGAAGCTGTTTCAGGGAGAAAATAGAAAGAAAAAAGTGTTCTGGAAAGACAGGAACCATAAGGAAGGATTGCTGCTTCTAGAGCAGAGAGGCTGGTTCTAAAACCACAACACAGACCCATTTCTCCAAATTAAAGCAGATAGTTCATATAACCAGATCCAAGCATGCAGTCTGGAATGAGAACCCTGGAATATCTTGGAATGAATGAAAAGAATCCCTTCAGCAAGCAGATGAGTAAGTTATGTCATAAATGTGTAGCAACACATTCCTCTTGTACCGGTGAAACGCAGTTTGAGCTGGCAGCAAGATGAGCTCTTGTCTCCAACAACTCTGCTTCATTCTAACCCTCAGGAAGGTCTGCAAAGGCACTGCTGAATCCTGCACAGCCATCAACTAAGCCTCCACCAAGGCTAGAGCAGGATTTAAAGATTCATAAATATCACAGTCGCCTGTTTCCATGCCTTTTTTCTCAGAGGAGAACTGAGCTGTTGGAGAAGCAGCACAATGAAGTTGAGCAATTCTGCCACCCCATGGGCACCAGGTAAAGGCTCAGTGAATTGATTCAGAGCAGCTGCTGGCAGGAATGGGACAGCTTGGACTAAGATGATCCCCAGAGGTCCCTTGCAGCCCCTACCAGTCTGTGATTCTGTCATCTACCCAGCTCTCCACAAGAGGAGCTTCATTTATCATCTACACTGCCTCCACACATTGCCTTCAGTCCTTGGTGGGGTTTCCCCCTGAGCACAGCAAAGGCTCTGCACAAGAACCATTCTCTTCTCTAGGCCTATCTAGTGATTTAATTACCAGACTCTTATCCTGGAAATCACACACAGGAGAGCAGCCCCAAGAGACTGAAGGCCAGAGGAAGCTCTTGGCATCTCAGTACTATCTGAAGTCAGTGCTGCAGCATTTCTCAGCCAGCAGAAAAGCATCAGCCTTTAAGCCCAGCCTCCCCACAACTGCTCTGCTCAGTGATGGATGCACATGCCTGGCTTGCTAAAGGCCACACAGACCCAAGGTAGCCACAAACACAGGGATCTATCTCCCACTGACTGATCTGCACATTGTCACTGAGCTCCTCAGGGATAAAGGTGTATTTCCTCTTTCAGCACAAGTGACACACACCAAAGAAAAAGCTATTACACTGCTTGGCTAAGTGTTACTGTGGGAGAAATCCCCCCAGTTCAGGATGTGTTGCTATTCCTGACTTGAGCAGGCTCCTGCTTGAGCCCTGAATTGTACAGTAAGCCCATGACCAAGCTGGGAGCAGAACCAGGAATCCTGAATTTTGCTCTGAGTGATATAAAACATATCCTCCAGGAAACAAGCTAATTAATGACATTACAGACTCTGGACACAAAAGACCACACAGCAACCAAACACACAGCACTTCTGACCCACATGCTTGCAAGCAGGCCAGCCCTTGAAGGCCAGCACCCCAGAGAGGCAGCATGCAGCCCCAACAAACCCCATCCCTGGATACTGACAGGGCAAGGGCTGAGACTTTCCTCCTCTGTGAAGGAGCAGCTTTGCTCTTCTGCTCTCTGACTTGGCTTGCAGGGTAAAGATGGCCTATAACCTAACAGCCACTTGCTGCTCCCAAAACCACAGACTTCAAATCAGCTGCCCTTTGTCCTAGTCTCAGTCCATCAGACTGCAACAGAAAACCCACTGCCACTAATGTCTCAGCTCAGTATCTCTGCAGCAGTAAGTCTCAAAGCCTAAAATAGAGTGGAAACAAGGAGATCAAACTCCAAGCAGCAGCATGAGTGGCTTTGCTTTTACCTGAAACCAGGATCATTAAAAATAGGAAGTAGTAATGAGGAGAAAGAGCCAGCTTGTTTTCATTCTCAGATTGTGGTTTACAGGTCAGAGGGTAAGAGCTGTCTGCAGCAGCTGGGTTTAGTGTGAACAATCCCTATAATTCCTTAGAGCCCCATCAGGCCAGGGTCCCACCAACCTAGCTTTATCATGACTACTTCTGATCTCTGCACAAGATCAGCAAGAGAAGCCTTTCCCTTCTCCAGCAGGATACCTCAGCCCTTTCTTCCTCCTTGCATGAAGGAAGTGGCTCCACACAGCCCCAATATCAAAGGAGTCAAATTTCTGATGGTTAATACCCTCCCCACCCAAGGAGGGTATGCACCTTCCCAACCTCAGAGAGCAGCAGAGTTGTGCTAACACTTAAGTGCTGTGGTTAGAGCTGACAGAACATTCTTCCAGTTTCTCCTCACCAACCTTCTTTTATGCTTTCAGTTCATTAAATGCCCATCTCAAAACTAAACTGATAACAGAGAGCACATCCCCAGTGTTTAGCTCCCTGCAGACCTGCAGTCCCCTCCAGGCAAGCTCAAGGCTGGAGCCCTGTGTGGAATCAGGACATGGATACATGGCAGACAATTACCACCAGTGTTTAGGATGTTTAGAGTTGAATGCATCTGCTTACCTCACGTTTAATTTCCTCTCTTCATCACTGCCAACCTCCAGCTGAGGGGAGAAAAGAAGGATACAGAGCAAAGTTACACACTGCTTCTATCAATGCTACCACTCAAAAGCAATCCCCATGCTCTTTAACACCAGCCCAGCAATAAATGGGCTAGGGGGGTGGCTTTTTAACAAGGCTTTGCTTTCCAGTGCCAGGGATAAGTGACACTCCCTGGTCAGAGATGCTCTCAGCATCCAGCAGCGGGTGACAAAGGGGCTCACGGGGACTTTAAAGCTCTTAGGTCCTAATCCTGCAAGCTGGTCCTAGAGTACAGATGGGTTTGAAGATCACCAAGCACAACGTCACCGAGATGTCACCCATCGCTCCCACTGAGCACACACGTGAGAGCACAACCAAGAGCTGGGCACCAAGCAATTGCTGGCATTCAGGGTGTGCAGTGACAGCACAAGTGCCTTCAGCACATGGAGCCACAACTGCTCAGCTGGGACTGCCCCAACCTCACAGTATCACACACCATCCAAACCCCAGCCTGGCAGCTCAGTGCAGCTCCACTGCATGCACCTCTGTGGCATCTCGGAGCTGCTGCCTTGCCAAGGAGGTCACCTTGTCCCCAGGCTAGGACAATGTCCACCTGGTTGCCCATCCATCAACAAGTCCTACATCTGCTGCCTTCCTGATAAAAACACAGCTTTGGTGGCAGGCCTGTATTACAATGGCCACTTGATTCACTAGGCACTGGTGGAAAATCCTCCTGGAAGCATACCTGGCTGCTGATGTGACATTACTGGCCCTTACACTTGATTTACTCACCTTAAACCAAAAGTGTGCTACCTAACTTAAACCTGCTTTCCAAGAAACATTTTCACATAGTCACACTTTCCAGCCACCTCCTTCAACTTAGAATTGCAGTTTTTAAGTTGGAAGGGACCTTTCAAGGTCATCTAGGCCAACCCTTCCTGCAATGAGCAGAGAGATCTTCAACTCAGAGCTCCAAACAACCTAACCTTGAAAACCCCCAAGGATGGGACATCTACTATCTCTCATCTCTTCTCTGTTAGCTTCTGGACAAAATTCCATGTTAAACAAAAACAGAGTTGCTGCTAATTGCATCCAGAACTGATCGAAATTAAAGGCTCAAAAGATAATTCTCCTCCTTTGCTCCTATGTAAATCAGTAGAAGAGAAAGGGCCAGGAGCATCCTCCTCAGAGGACAAGGTTGCACTGAGGAGATGGTTTGGACCCAAAAAGCAAAGCAGAGACCTTACAAATCATCCTGCAATAGGAAAACCTTCAAACCTGCAACACACCAGAGCCTCATGAAGCTAGAGAAACACAAGCCTTTGAGGAATTGTGCTCCACCAGCCCTAACACTCAAGGATCATTTTGTTATTTATTACAATATTGCTTAAACCCCACACCAAGAAAGGGCCACCAAAAAGGTTCCTTGTTTCCAGGTGGTTTTCAAGAGTTAAAAATAAGCAAACAGTTCCTGGTAAAACATTTAAGCTTGAACTTTTTTTTGTGTGTAGGACCTGGGTTGTTCTCCATGCCCTCAAGTTCAGACTCAGGAGGCCAGAGGGCACAGGAGCTGCTCTGTTCACAGTCTGCAAGAACCAAGTAATGCCAAGAAAAAGAAACTCAAACCCAAATGTAACCCACACAGGCTGGATATTAGAAATATCACCATTTGGAGGGGGAGAGAGAGTCACACAAACCCCATCCGAAAGGACTGCAGATACATACCACGGCTATTTTTAGTCTGTTTACACTGTGCAGTGCAGTGCAGAGCCAGCCTGGCCAGGGCAGCAAGGCAGAGCCTCAGGAACACCCCAAACCCCAGTGCCCCCCTAGCAGCAGATCCCCCACTAGCCCTAGGAAAATCTGGCAGGTTTCTAAGGTCACCCTCCTGTTTGTTTGGGTCTGTTAAGTAGCAACAGGAGGGAGAAAAACTTTATTTCCTTTTTAAACATACATGACTGCAGGTCACCAGCAGCTGAGGCTCAGCCCCTGAGGCTGCTGCAGGCTCTGCAGAGGCTGACTTGCTTTCAGAGTCAATTCTCCCTCTATTGTCTATTAAAAAGCTGCAGTAAAATCAACATTAGGCAGAAGCACTCTGTGTGGCAGACAGCAACAAGGTGGAAAGTCCCTCTGGAAGCAAGTCTGGTTGTCAAGGTGAGATAGAATCATAGAATCCTTTAGGTTGGAAGAGACCTTCAAGATCATCAGGTCCAACTTTTAACTAGCACTGCCAGGTCACCACTAAACCATGGCCCTGAGCACCACATTTCCATGGCTTTTCAGCCCCTCCAGGGATGGTGACTCCACCACTGCCCTGGGCAGCCTGGGCCAGGCTGTGACAACCCTTTTGGTAGAGAAATTGTTCCTCACATCCAACCTAAACCTCCCCTAGCACAACTTGAGGCGATTTCCTCTTGTCCTATCACTTGTTCCTTGGTAGAAGAGACCAATCCCTACCTGGCTCCAATCTCCTTTCAGAGAGAGTGAGAAGGTCTCCCCTGAACCTCCTCTTCTCCAGGCTACCCAACCCCAGTCCCCTCAGCTGCTCCTCACAAGCCTTGTGCTCTAGACCCTTCACCAGCTGTGCTCCCTGACTTAAACCTCTGTTCAGAGAGAAACATTTTCACCTAGCCATGCTTTCCAGCCACTCCCTTCAACTTCTCTATTAGCTTCTGGACAAAACTCTGTGTTAAAGCAATTTAACTTCTACAAGGTTGCTGTCTGCCATGCTGCCTTGTTTTGGTCCAAGCATCCCTCTGAACTGGCAGCTTTAGAGTGCACCATGCACATGATGCTGTAGCCCATGAGCTGCTCATTGGTACCATGGATCCCACCATGGCATGGACACCCACATCCCTCCCCAGGGCTTGTGCTAAGCACAGCTGCTCCTAAGGACCTGGCATGGAGTGGGAGGTGGTGTGGAAGCATGTATGAGCTACTGACCCCTCCTAAGGATTTAGGGCACATTCCCACCTCAGCAAACCTCCTACAGGCACCAGCATCCATTTTCTAAAGTCCTTCAGACTCAGGAGTTCAGAGAGGCTGCAGCAGCCTTCTCCACAATTAGAAGGACATGTGGTCATCATTTGCCATCAAAACAATCTTCTAATAATTATTCACATTGGCTAAAAGGCCCCAAGAGCCCTAATTTCCCTTGCAGGGAAGAGCAGGGAACAGGCTGGCATGCTCTGCTGGAATTTCTCTGGGAAATTAACTTTGTAAAAACAACTTGCTGAACATGGAGAAGAATGGTTTAGAGTTTTAAGGTATTTCACACCAGAAAGGGCCATGGATGCTGGGGGCAGAAGGGCCTNGTATTTCACACCAGAAAGGGCCATTCAAACAGAACAGGAGCTGATGCCTTGCTCTGGGAACCACCCCAGTAGCCCTGAGCCATGGATGCTGGGGGCAGAAGGGCCCTGCCATGGATGATGCTTGGTGGCAAGTTCAAGAGGGAAAAGGAGAATCATGTGGTCACCTCACTGCCAAAATAATAACCAACACTGAGCTCCTACACAATGCAATGCCTAATGCAGACACACATGGTGAGGTGAGAGCCAGACTGCTTTGACTCCTCTTCCCACCTGCACAGTTAAATCCAGTCTCATTCCACTGCCTGCAACAGGGTTACAGCTCATTTATGTCTCTATAGATCAGGTTGCCACTAGACTCTGTTTGAACCAGAAGCCAACAAAATTCCTTCTGCAAAATCCTCCTCAAAAGCCCAAGTCCTGCCTCTCAAGGTTCCCCCTGAACACAGCACTGTCCAAACACTGAGTCCCTGCAGCCTCAGGAGCCCAAAGCACACGAGGTGGATCTACGAGGGATGAGTCACGTCTCCAGGCAGGGCCAGGGAACCCCCGAGGCCCCCCTGTGAGCCTTGCAGCTCTGTCCCCCTCCTGCTTACCCCCCCTCCTTGCATCTGCTAATCGGGGGAGTCACAGGGAGCTGACAGGTGACAAATAGGATTGTTTACCTGGCGGGAGCAGGGAGAGAGCAGAGCCAAGGGCAGTGAGCATCAGAGGAGAGAAGTGGGGGGAGAAGAGGGATGCCCAGGGAGGATACGTACAGAAACACCAGGGCTGGCTTTGAGGGTCACAAACAAGATGGGTTAGGAGGAAAAAAAAGGATGCATGGGGAAGAAAAAGGAACTGGAGGGTGCAGCTGTGCTTGGATGGCATGTGGGAGCTACAGTGAGGGAAGACAAAAGCCAAAGGCTGGGCAGAGGCAGGAGAAGGTATTTCTGGGGTACAATAATGAAGGGGGTGTGCAGCAGAGCTGGTACACTCAGGATGCCTGTCCAGGCAGGATAGGGATGCATAGAGCAGAGCCTTACGGAGACAGCAGGTTAAGTGGTGTGGAGCAGCAGAGCTGGGAGGGAAGGTGAAGGCAGCAGCATGGTGCAGGCTGTGCTGCAGCGAGGAGTGGCCACAGAGAGCCCAGCATGGGGACGTCACAGCACGGGGACATCACACAGGTATGGGGTGGAGCAGGACAAGAGCTGCTCCTGTGGTGAGGAACTCCTCAGGGAAGGGCTGGTGTGAGCTTCCCATGGGGCAGAAGCTGCTGCAGGCATGGGGAAAGGCAATGCCACTGCAGGAGAGACTGCATGGGGATGGGGTAATGCAGGGGGTCAGGCAGAGCATCCCTGCAGCAGGAAGTGGTGCTGGCTGTGGGGTGTCAGGGAGGGAGAACATATGGGGCCAAGGGGTCAGCAAGCACAGCTGCTCCACAAAGACAAGCCCAGCATGCTACCCAGGGATCTAGAACAGAGTAGGCTGCCAAGGAGTTCAGCTAATGAGGGCTGGAGCGGGAGGAAACAAACACCATGTGAGGAGGGGACAGCCGGCAAGCCAGAACACAGTGGGGCTGAGAAGGGCCATGGCTGGACAGTCCTAGGTCTGATTCAGCCTGACAGCATCACAGGGCTGGGGGGTGAGGCAGAGAAGGGCTGGGCAGCATTGGGGGGCTGTGAGGACTGAACTGGGGACACGAAGGGATGTGGGGTCAGGGGGGCTGTGAGGGAAAGGAGTCAGGGAATGGCTGGGAGATAAGGGGTACTGAGGGGGCTACAAGGAGCCAGAGCCTGTAAGGGTACTGAGCTAGGGGTTGGGGAACATAAGGGACCATGGAGGCTCTAAGAGGATGAAGGCAGCAGGCAAGCAGCTACAGTGGACCAAGAGGGCTATGGGGCTGGAGACTGTAAGGGGATGAAGGCAGGGGGCAAGCTGCTATTAAGGATGGGGGAAAGCCAGGAGATCGCTTTCTGGGAAGGGACAGAGCCTGTAAGGGGATGGCGCCACGGGCTGGAGCATAGTGGGAACCCTGAGGAACGTGAGGGGATGAAGGCAGGGTAGCAAGCTGCTATGGTGGGTGGGGGGGAAGCGAGAAGATCATGGACCGTGAAGGAGCAGGGCCTGTGAGGGGATGAAGCCAGGGGCTGGAGTACAGGGTGGGCCGGGGCAGGGTGCTATGAGAAGCCAAGGCCCTGAGGGGTTCGGGGGACGCTGAGAGGCCGTGGCTCTAGGCAAGGGCCAGCCGAGGCTCTGAGGGGCCACGTCCCGCCCCGTTCCCCGTTCCCCCTCCACCGGGGCCTGCTCTGCCCATCCCGTTCCGGCTCACCTCGCTGGTGCTGGCCGAGGAGGCTGCGCTGGGGGTCGGGGAGCGCTGCAGCGTGACCAGCGCCATGGCGGCAGCAGCGGCAAGGCAGGGCCTGGCTAACGGCGGCGGCAGCAGCAGATATACGGGGGCTTAGGACCGGCCACCTTCGCCGCCCCGGCGGCTGCGCAGCCAGGCCCAGCCCGGCCGTGGGGAGGGGCGAGAGCGCTGCGGCGGGGCCAGCCCCGGGGCGGGACGGGGCGGTGCTTCCCTGGGGATTGCCGGGACAGGCTAAGGATGGGGTCACCAGGGCTGGGCTGGGCTCCCATGCAGCCGGGTCTCACGCCGCCAGGAGTCCTCGGTACAGAGGGATCCCCCCCCGCCCTTCCCTTGGAGGAATTTCTTCCCTGAAAGGGTTGTTAGGCATTGGCCCAGGTTGCCCAGGGAGGTGCTGGAGTCACCGTCCCTGGAGGCGTTTAGGAAACGTATAGATGTTCTACTTAGGGCTGTGGTTTAGTGGTATGTTAGTGATAGATATGGTTGGACTTCATGATCCTAGAGGTCTCTTTCAACCTTAATGATTCTGTGATTCCCCCCTTCCCTCAAACCCTGAGTTTCCCCCTTTAAAGCAGCATCCCTCAAACAAACCCGAGGAAAGTGCGAGGGGTCAGCGGTGGCAAAAGCAAGAGGCAGACGAGTAATGGGGTAATTAGTGTAATAGGCTTTGCTGATTGTAGGTAAAGCTCTTAATAATTCAGGCCATGCGGTGACAGCCTTTCCCCCTCCGTCCCTGCCACCCTGTGAAGGGGAGATATGCCAGAGGATTCCAAGGGGCTGGACACCCTCTATCCCAGGAGGTTTCTCCTGGCAGCATCCCCAGGAGGATGTGGCCATGGGGTAATTACAGGTGGTGGACAAGCCTCATCCTTCATGGCACCCAGAGTGGGATCCTGAGCTGTGGCTTTGCCAGCTGCCACCCTCAGGAGCCACTGGGCAGCATGGGTGGATTCAGTCCCTCACTGGGGATGCTGCTCCTGCAATGGGTGCAAGTGGTGTTCCACTACTAAAGGCATTGAGAGGAGCCCTGCAGAGATGGACTTGGGGGTACTGGTGCAGGGAAAGCAGGTCATGAGCTGGCAATGTGTACTCACAGCCCAGAAGCCAACTATGTCCTGGGCTACATCCCCACAGCACAGCCAGCAGGTCAAGGAGGTGATTGTGCCCCTCTGCTCTGCTCTGGGGTTACCTCACCTGCAGGGCTGGGTCCAGCTCTGGAGTCCTCAGCACGGGAGAGACATGGACCTATTGGACTGGGTCAAAAGAAGTCCTTTGCTGTAAGGACAGGCTGAGAGAGTTGGGGTTGTTCAGCCTGGACAAGAGAAGGCTCCAGGGAGACCTTCTTGCAGCCTTTCAGTACTTAAAGAGGCCTAGAAGAAAGATGGGGAAAGGCTTCTTCTCAGGGCCTGTTGTTGCCCCATGTCCTCATCCTCCAGGAGCCATCAGGACAGCCAGCAGTCCCCATGGTGATGAGTATCCATGATGGCATTTTGACACAGTCTGTGCTGACCCTGTTTCCTTCCCAGAGGAGCCACTCCATTGGCTGCCAGTGGCACACGGGGTCTGGCATGAGGGACTCCACCTCCCTGGCTCTGGAGCAAAGACTTTGGCCCCGTTGCCTGGGGGAGGGCTTTGGTCATGCTGTCCTTGGCACTTAGACCTTGCACTGCAGGCAGTTTTCTGGGCTGTAAACAAGCCACCCTGGCAGGCTGGTTCTGTCAAAGCCTCTGAGATCCACAGCAGCTACTCCAAGGACGACACATTCTGCAGGTAAGCTGGTGAAAAAAAATGTCTATTTCTGTTATTTATTGACCAGCAAGGTGGATAAGCTCCCCAGGTTATCCCTGCCTGTGGCTGCAGGTGGAGAAGGCAGCCATGGCTTTTGCTGTCTGTGAGCTAGAAGAGCTCAGCAGATGGGAAGCAGCATGGCTCTCCTGCTGCTGTCGGTGCTTTGCCATCCCCATGACTCAGCCCTTCATCCCAAAAACTGCCAGTCCCACTGCAGGCTGCCTTCCACAGCAGAGATGCTGTGCTTCACCTCACCCAAATGAAACTATGGGCTGGAATTCACTCTTGCTGCCCAGCCCCAGTTCTGGCATGCTGCTGACATCCTTCTCCCTACCCACAGGCTGGCAGCTGAGCACCCAGGGATGTGACCCAAGCTTTGGAGTGCCTCCAGCCCTTCCTAGTGTGGTCCTTGGCCACTCTCTGCCCTGATGGTGACCACAGGGCTTTTTCCAGGCTGCAAGGCAGGAAAGGGAAGAGCCAGGAGACCAAGGGGGCTGCAGACCCTCTTTGCAAGCAGTCAATCTCCTAGCCAGTGTTGGGAAAGCTTTGAGGTGGTGGCACACGCTCATGTGCAGGCAACCCCATCAGCAACAGCAGTGTGAGGAGCATCTTTCCATGGAAAACCCTCACTGCTTCCCATTGCTTTGATCTGTGCTCACCTCTTTTGTCTCCAGCCTACACCAGGGGCTGAGGAGAATTAGGAACTCTGCTGCTTGGACAAGCCAGGGCTTCCCAGGAGGGAGGGCAGTAGTTGTAAGAAGTTCTTCCCCATGGGGCTGCAGAGGTGCTGCAACAGGTTGTCCAGAGAAGTTTTGGGTGCCCCATCTCTGGAAGCATTCTTCTAAGTGAAGAACTTCTTCCTTCCATCTACTGCCCTCCCTCCTGGGAAGCCCTGGCTTGTCCAAAGAGCTGCCCAGACCCTTCAAGCATTTCCTCCCCTGCAGGGAGCCGGAGCCATGCGTGTGGCTGTCATCGGGGCTGGGGTGATTGGCCTCTCCACTGCCCTGTGCATCCAGGAGCAGTACCAGGGGCTGCTGCCAGCCCTGCAGCTGGAGGTCTATGCTGATCACTACACTCCCCACACCACCAGCGATGGGGCAGCTGGCCTCTGGCAACCCTATGTGAATGACCACAGCAACCTGCAGCAGCTGTAAGTGGGGAGGAGGAGGGGGAGGAGGATTGGGCTGTGTCCCCACCAGTATGCCAGCAGTACCCAGGCACAGCTCCATGAGGCTTGCAGAGACACCACCCTCCTGTTTTCATAGGATCATTGAATTGTTTCAGTTGGAAAAGACCTTTAAGATTATGGAGTCCAACTGTTAACCAGCACTGCCAGCTCACCACTAAACCATGGCCCTCAGCATCACTGCTCATGGCTTTACAACCCCTCCAGGGATGGTGACTCCATCACTGCCCTGGGCAGCCTGGGCCAGTGCTTAACCACTCTTTCAGTAAAGAAATTGTTCCTCATATCCAACCTGAACCTCCCCTGGTGCAACTTGAAGCTGTTTCCTGTCATCCTATCACTTGGTACTTGGGAGAAGAGACCAACCCCCACCTCACTCCAACCTCCTTTCAGGGAGTTGTAGAGAGCCAGAAGGTCTCTCCTGAGCCTCCTCTTCTCCAAACTAACCAACCCCAGTTCTCTCAGCTGCTCCTCACAACACTTGTGCTCTAGACCCTTCCCCAGCTTCATTGCCATTCTCTGGACACACTCCAGCACCTCAATGTCCTTCTTGGAGCTAGAACCCAAAATTGACCCCAGGATTTCAGGTGTTGCCTCCCTAGTGCCCAGTCCAGGAGGACAATCCCTGCCCTGGTCCTGCTGCCACACTATTCCTCTCATTGCAGGCTCTGGAACAAAGAGACATTCGATTACCTCCTGGGGCACCTTGGCTCACCCCAAGCAAAGGAGATGGGACTCTTCCTAATTTCTGGCTACAACCTCTTTACTCATCCAGTACCAGTAAGGAGCACTGGGAACAACTGGGAAGGACTGGGAAGGACTCCAGCTCAGAGGCTGCCCCTGGGTGGGCAAAGTTGTACTTCCCAGACAGTGCTGTGAATGCTTCCCAATTCCTTCAAGTTTGTCTGGTGACACTTTTCCAGGACATGTTGTTTTCTGTGCCCCTGAAGCAGTGTTGGTGTGGAGTCAGGGCTGAGCCCTGTGAGGGTGAGAGCTGCCCAACCACCTCTAGTCCTTTAGGGTGGGCTCTGTACTCATCATGACTTCTGTCCTACCACAATGGTAAGTGATTTGGGTTCATGAATGAGCCTGGACATTTTTCCCTCCTGCAGGACCCATCTTGGAAGAACATTGTCTTGGGATTCAGGAACTTGACACCAAAAGAACTTGACCTCTTCCCTGGTTACAGGTATTTTTCAGCCTGTTTTCTAGGGAGTCACTGATGTGCAGGATGAGTATGGCTGGATGATCCCAAACATCTCCCTGCTGAGGGGCAGCAGGATGAGAAACTGAGGCTATAGAAGCTGCTTGCCTTAAAATAAGCAAAAAAACACCTCAAACAAATCAAAAAAGCAGCAGCTCAGCACATGTAGGAGGTCTAGAGCCTTGTGAGGAGCAGCTGAGGGAACTGGGGTTGGTTAGCCTGGGGAAGAGGAGGCTCAGGGGAGACCTTCTGGCTCTCTCCAGCTCCCTGAAAGGAGACTGGAGCCAGGTGGGGTTTGGTCCCTTCTCCCAAGTAACAAGTGATAGGATGAAAGGAAAAAGTCTTAAGTTGTGCTAGGGGAGGTTTAGATTGGATATAAGGAACAATTCCTTCATGGAAAGGGTTGTCATGGCCTGGCCCAGGCTTCTCAGGGCAGTGGTGGAGTCACCATCCCTAGAGGGGTTGCAAAGCCATGGAGATGTGGTGCTGAGGAACATGGTTCAGTGCTGACCTGGCAGTGCTGGGTAATGATTAGACTCCAAGTTCTTTTCCAGCCTGAATGATTCCATGATTCTCTGTTTCTAAGCCATTCCAGCCCCTCTCTTACTTCACTTAGCTATTTTCCAGCTGGGGGAAGAAAACGAGCAGAAGATGTTGGTTTATGCTGTAAACAGAAGGGAAAAATCATGTACTTGTTGTACAAGGGGCAGTTGGGGTCCTGGAGCTGCAGTGGCCATCAGAAGCACAAGCAGGACAGGACACAGCTGCTCCTGGAAAGCTGCTGTGGGTCCTCATAGCTTCCTCTCCTTGTTTAATTTCAGCTATGGTTGGTTCAACACTGCACTGATGCTGGAAGGCAGGAGCTACCTGCCCTGGCTCACCAACAGGTGAGTGTGGAGCTCCTGCAGCACCAGGACTGCTGCTTTTGATTTGCCACTAACAAATGGCCTCACTCTTCCCAGGCTAACAGAGAGAGGAGTGAAGTTTTTCCATAAGAAGGTGGAATCTTTCCAGGAGGTGAGTGAGGATGTTGAGCAGAGTGGCTACAGTTACATCCCAGCATGGAGAAGAAGCATCCAGAAGGCATGTGCTGCTCTGGGATCACAAAATCCCTGAATCCCAGCATGGTGGGGGTTGGAAGGGACTCTCTGCAGTAGTTCCTTGTCTCTCTTGAACTGGGGAGCCCAGAACTGGACCCAGGACTCCAGATGTGGCCTCACTAGAGCAGAGTAGAGGAGGAGAACCTCCCTTGACTTGCTGGTAACACTCTTCTTCATGCATCCCAGGAAACCATTTGCCTTCTTGGCCCTGAGGGCACATTACTTGTTGTCCAGCAGCAGCACTCCTAGGTCCTTCTCCATGGAGCTGCTTCCAAGTAGATCATCCCCTCACCTGTCCTGGTCCATGGGTTTACTCCTCTCCTTGGCATCATTGATGGGCCAGGAGACAGCAGCAAGACCACACCAAGATCTAGGAAACAAGTATTAGCAGGAAAGATCAAGGCTCTTGGGCATCAAGAGGTGGCTGAGATGGGACAGGGGAGCAATATGTCCTGAGTGAAGATGCAGCCAAGCACTGGCTTTCCCTCCAACTGCAAACACTCTCCTTGCCTGCACACAAGAGCTCTCAGCAGGAGCTATGCTGAGGAAGCTAAGCTCTGGCTCCCACCAGAGTGTTGGATCAAGGAGGTGGCTTGGCTTTGCTGCAGGAATGTCATGTCCCAGGTGGCAGCATCTCCCTGCTCAGCACAGCAGCTCTGTCTCTCCCCAGATGTTTGCCCAAGGTGTGGATGTGCTGATCAACTGCACAGGGGTGCGTGCAGGGGAGCTGCAGCCTGACCCACAGCTCCAGCCTGGCCGTGGGCAGATCATAAAGGTGAGGGCAGGACAGGGCTTGTGGCCTCCCTTTTCTATCCAAAAGAGCCATTCCTTAGCCACCTCATGAGATAAACCACCTGGAGCACAGCATGAGCTGGAGGGCTGCACTCACCCTGGGATCCTGACAGGGCTCTGGGCAAGCTG
>VWZO01003712.1:797116-899435 GCA_013396975.1 Bucco capensis | reverse complement strand
GGCTGGGACAGAGCAGCAATCCTGGATCCCATTCTTGGTTCAGCTATGGAGATGCTCTGAGTCTCTAGCCCATTTGTTGGTAGGGTGAGGGTTTGGGGGAGGCCAGAGGTATAATTTTAGTGATAAGAAGACATCAAACAAGAGGATGATTAATGGTTGGATTTGATGATCTTAAAGGTCTTTTCCAACCTTAGTGATTCCATGATTATTTGGGGAAGCACAGCCTCCCACCAGGCAGGAAACTTCTCCACTTGCCTCCCAGCTGCCTTCCCATGGCATCAGCACCATGCTGTACCTATAGAGCTTCAGTAGAAGGCACAGCACCCTGCAGACCCCAGTGACCATGCTCACCAAGCTGTTCACATCCCTCCTGCTGCCTCCCCAAGCCAGGATCCCACTCTTCATCTCCCCGTCACCCTGTCCTCTTTGTCTGCCAGGTCCTGGCCCCATGGGTGAAGCATTTCATCATCACTCACAGCACTGAATCTGGTATTTACAACTCACCATACATCATCCCAGGGTAGGTGAGAGTGGGAACGTTGCTGCTCTGCTCTCAGCACTCCTGCAGCACAGGCTCAGATGCAGTTCCTGCTGACACCTGCCCTCTTGCAGTAGCCCAGCTCTGGGGTGGTGGCCAGGCTGAGGGGGCTTGGCTTTGCTTTGCTTTGCTTTGCTGCCTGGGAGGAGAGCAGAAGGATGTGGGCAGGCAAAGTGAGGAAGCTCTCACAGAGAGCACAGCTCCCTGCTCAGCTTCTAGCTCAGCACTTGGACCTGAGCAGGGTCCAGGCTGCTCCTGGGCTCTCAAACCAAACAGCACCATGGGGCTTCCAAGTCTTTTGTCTTGTTCTTTGCCAAGGAGCAAACCCCTCCAAAGTGAAACACCAACTCTGGTCCTTGCACTGACAGCATCAGGCAAGTATTTTGGAGGGAGATCTTTGGTTTTCATGGTTTTACTCATCTTTTCCTTATGAATGGTGTTGCCAAAAGTGCTGGAGAGCAGCAGCTCCTTGTGGGGAAAGGCTCTGCTGCTTCATGCTTCTGCTAAAAGCAGTGGCAGGAATCCTTTTGACTTTACTAAAAGCTCCAGCCTCAAAAGCTCAGCCTTCTCCTCACTGATAGCCTGAGCTGTGCCTGAAGCTGTGGGGTAGATGTCTCCTGGGGACATCCCATTCAGTCTGGCACTCCCACAGAGCTCCCTGCCACCTTCCTGCAAGAGCTGAGGAGGAATCCAAGGGGGAAAGCTCATTCCTGTGTCCCTGTAGGGATGAGGAGGGCTGAATCCTGGCTTCAAGGCACAATTTCCAGAGTCCAGCAAGCAGCAGTGGCTGTGCCTGGAAAGAGCTTAGCATCCAGCATTTATCTAGCACTTTCCACCTGCTTCCCACCAGCAGATTTCCTAGGGGAGCTGGGATCTGTTTGAGGCATCAGCATATGAATGTACCCAGGGAGCAAACCTGCAGGATAAATAAATCCATGTCTGCTGCTCATCCCACCTCTGCTTCCCCCTGAGTGCAGCCACCTGCCAGCTCTGGCCAGGCAGAGGAGTTTTTGAGCTGTAAGCTGGGTGCTGCATTTCTGCACTTGCTGCTCTACCAATATTTCAGGATCAGGCAATAAGCCATGATGATGATGTCAGTGGGAACTTTGCACACCCACACCCCCCAAGTTCCAAGGGATTTCTGATCACAGTCCCAGCTATGTGTGAATTCCTCCCCCTGGGTTTATTTTAGCTTGAGCTGGCAGAGCTGGACACCAGCTTGGCTCCTGGAGGAAGCAGCCAGGTTCAGCTCTCACACATGGAGCACATCTTTTCCACCCTGAGGGCTCCTCTCCTGCTTACCCCAGCTTTGGGCTTCCCAGGGCTTGAGCATGGTGAGAGTGGGTTTTTTTTTGCCAGGAGATGTTTAGTTTGGGCTTGAGGAACAATTTCTCCAAGGCCTGGCCCAGGTTGCCCAGGGCAGTGTTGGAGTGACCATCCCTGGAGGGGTTGTAAAGCCATGGAGCTGTGGTGCTGAGGGCCATGGTTTAGTGGTGGGCTGGCAGTGCTGGGTAAAGGTTGGACTTGACAACCTTAAAGGTCTTTTCCAACCCAAACAATTCTCTGAGTCCATGATTGTATGACAGTGTGGTTTAGAAGGGTCCAGCAGGTACAGATACCCCAGCTCCCCACAGCCTTAACCTGCCCCTGGCCTTCTGCTAATCCACAGGAGTTTTGGGGTGGCAGCAGCAGCAATCTTCCTTTGTGTTCCCACCCAAGGCATCTCATTTCTCCCAGCTCTCCCCAAGCCAGGCAGGAGCAGATCTGTTTGATCCAAGATGAAATTAGTTCTTTAGTTTCCCCTGGCAAGGACCTTTTGGTGCTGATTGTGTTTAATGAATGGCTTTGGTGTGGGAATATCTCCAGCAGGAATGTGTGGTCAGCTCAGGGTCACCCAGAGTCCCTCCAGTGATGGCCCAGCAAGGGACACTCACCACCATTTCTCTCCTTTGGCTTTTGGTGCAGGAGTGAGTTGACAGTCTTGGGAGGGATCAATCAGCATGGCAACTGGAACGAAGAAAACAGTGCCCAGGATCACAGAACTATCTGGGAGAGCTGCTGCAGGCTGCTCCCTACTCTCCAGGTAGGTGATTCCAACCCAGTGCTCACTGCTGGGAGGTGGAGGCTGCATGGAGAGCCTGAGTGCTTGGGCACAGCTGAGGGCAAAACTTTCACTGAATCCCAGCATGGTGGGAGATGGAAGGGACCTCTAGGGATCATCCAGTCCAACCCCCCTGCTCCAGCAGGGTCACCCACAGCAGCTTGCCCAGGATCACATCCAGCTGGGCTTGGAATCTCTCCACAGAAGCAGATTCCACAAGCTCTCTGGGCAGCCTGGGCCAGGGCTCTTCACCCTCACAGCAAGGGATTTTCTTCTCCTATTCAGATGGAACTGGGGTTGTTTAGCCTGGAGAAAAGGAGGCTCAGGGAGACCTTCTGGCTCTCACAACTCGCTGAGAGGAGGTTGGAATCAGGTGAGGGTTTGTCTCTTCTCCCAGGTAACAAGTGATAGAACAAGAGGAAACAGCCTCAAGTTGTGCCAGGGGAGGTTTAAGTTGGATATTAGGAAGAATTTCTTTGCTGAAAGAGTAGTTAGGTATTGGCCCAGGCTGCCCAGGGCAGTGGTGCAGTCACCATCCCTGGAGGGGCTGTAAAGCCATGGAGATGTGATGCTGAGAGTGGTGATCTGGCAGTGCTGGCTTAACAGTTGGACTCCATGATCTTAGAGGTCTCTTCCAACCAAAATGACTCTGTGGTTGTCTCCTGGGAGCTGGCACAGCAGCTGGGATGAAAGTTCCTCTGCCTCTGGCCAGCCCTCCTCTCACAGATCCATGAGGCTTGGCTGCTGTGATTCAGAGACATGCTCTGCAGCTCCTGATGTGCTTTTGCTTTCAGGAAGCAAAGATTGTGGAGGAGTGGAGTGGCTTGAGGCCAAGCCGACCTCGGGTGCGCTTGGAGAGGGAGAGCATCCACCAGGAACATCTCCAGGCAGAGGTACCCAGCACAGCTCCCCAGGGCCAGTAGCCCTCACACTAACTGGGCACCACTCACTGCTGGCATCACACATAAATGTCAAAGACACCAAGTTCTGGTGGGGTTTAGGGGGAGAGTGGGCAGGCAGTGCTCCTGCCTAAAGGAATACCTTAAGAAAGACAGGGACCTGTTGGAGCAGATCCAGAGGAGGCCACAAAGATGATCCAAGGGCTGGAACTCTTCTGCTGTGAGGATAGGCTGAGAGAGCTGAAGGGAAGAGAAAGAGCAGTGAGATGCTGAGCTGGGAGCTGCCAGATCTAAAGGGCCAATCTGAAGACACTAAGGACATTCCTAGTCACTGCTGCCCCAGCATTGATCCTTTCTCTTCTCCTCTAGGTGATACACAACTATGGCCATGGTGGATTTGGGATCACCATCCACTGGGGCTGTGCCATGGCAGCAGCCAGGCTCTTTGGGAGCATCCTGCAGGAGAAGAAGCTGGCCAGCCCACCCCAGCCCCACCTGTGAGCCCCTTCCTTACCCTGGATTTTTGTGACAGCAGTAGCTTAGGATCACAGCAGAAAGGTGAGGATAACACAGGCATAGCCATGGGCTCTCCCACCAGCACCTTGCAGTGTCTCCTTTTCAGCTTGCTGCCAGTTCTGTCACCCAGTTCCCTCCACCCCAACCTCACACAACCTTCCCTGAAGGAAATGCTTTCAAACAAGAGACTAATTATCTTTGGCCAAGTGGATTCCTGTACCAGGGATCAGCCTGCAAAGGCTCAGCTGAGATCTTGACAGTCCTGCAGTTCATCTGCACGCTGGGACAGGCTCTGAAACTGAGCTGGTGCCACCTGAGGTCCTCACTGGCTGCTCCCCAGTGTGTGATTAGATTCCCAGGCTACCCCCCAAGAAGGAAAAAAGCTCCTTAGTTGGAAGAAGCTCTGAAGCTCCCAGGGAAGTAACAACAGCTCTAACAGCACATGCTTCAGGGATAAGAGCTTTTCTTAACCCTCATGCCAGGACAAAGCACGAGGCTCCAGCACCTGGTTAGTGTAGCTGGCACTAGACAGCAGCAAGTTGCCTAAAATGGGCTTTCCAGATGATGTTTTCAGCAACAAAAGTGACATGTTCCAGCCCCGTGCACTTGCCAGGCTCTATATATAGCAGAGAGCATACACAAAAGAGCTCTTCTCATCCCTAAAACTCCCACAGGCACTTTGGGTCCTTGTTTCCTTCCTGGCTGGAGCAGCAGCTCCAAGAGAGAGGAGCTACCTCAGGGTAAGCTGTGCTCCCTGAAGGAGTTGGGGACAATCCCCAGAGGGGATGGACTTTCTGAGGGTGTTCAGGGATGCTGATGAGGACACAAAGCACTGTTCTGATACACTTTGGTTGATCTTTTTCCATGCCATGTGTTTTTCCTGCTCTAATAAAGCATCCCAGAGAAGGTACTGAATGATTAAGAAGCTTTAGCCTCCACACCAAAGGGCAATGATTGTCCCAAGCCCAGCACACAGTGCCTGGCTCACTCTTCTCCACAGATAAACCCTTTCTGTAGTAAATCATTGTCCAGCTTGCAGTAAGTGGTTGATTCTCCTGCTCTTGGAGCCTACAGGAGCAGCTGTGATCTGTCACAGCCTCCTTGGGAGCCAACAGAAATGATGAGATGTTTAATTTGATTTGCTTCTTTTCTACAAGGCCCCAGTTTGGGTGCACATGAAAGGCACTAGGCAAATACCTTGCCCATGGTGCTTCCTCTTCATGATGGCATGGGCAGGGCCTCAAATGCTAATACCATAGTCACCTCCCAGTAGAACATCATTCCCTGTCTCCCCAGACTTCATCCTGCAGAAGGAAGAGTCACTCCAGAGTCTGAGTAGACAAACAGACCTGAAATGCCACCATGTGAAATTCTATGGTTGCCTGAGTGTTGCTGCTAGCAGCCCTTGGCCCATGAGGAACTCACACTCCTGCCCAGGAAGGTTTGGGACACCCAGGGTGACAGGAAAAGGTGTTTTACACTGTTGGCAGCTGCAGATGAAATGCTGTAGGGCAGAAGAGTCAGGAGACTGAAGTTCATCTTGGTGGAAGGGTAAGGTAGGAGTCAGTGGGACACCTGGACAGCTGCTGCATGTGTGTTTGTTCTGCAGAGCACAAAGGCCATCAGCATAGTCTATGGACTCAAACCTCTCCACAGCCATGGCCTGAGACAGAGAACAAAGCTGGAAACACAGCAAGTGTCACTGAGGTTCTCCTCTGTGAGCAAACAGTAGCTCTGGCACTTTGGAAAACAGAAAGAGCTTTAGAAATGCTTGAGGATGCCAAAGTGTTCACAGAAAACACACAAGAATGAATATTCTCCCCAGTACTCTTGTGCCATCCAAACTCTTCGTGGTTACCAACTGTTTCCATTCCCAGAAATGAGATTTTCATCCCAGTGGACTGTCAGGGGCTGCACAAGCTGTGAGGAGGAAGATTAATGCAGATGGAGATGAGAACACACTGTGTGAGCATGAGAAGTATTTGCAGCTCGTTAGTCATTTTGACTCAGACATGAACAACTTTATCACAGAATCCCAGCATGGTGAGGGCTGGAAGGGACCTCTGGGAATCATCCAGTCCCACTCCCTGCTCCAGCAGGGTCACACACAGCAGCTTGCCCAGCATCACCTCCAGTTGGGGTTGGAATCTCTCCACAGAAGGAGACTCCACAGCCTCCCTGGGCAACCTGGGCCAGGGCTCTGGCATCCTCACACCCAACAAGTTTTTCCTCCTCCTATTCAGATGGAACCTCCTGGGTTCCAGTTTGTGCCCATTGCCCCTTGGCCTGGCCCTGGGCACCACTGAGCAGAGTCTGGCCCCAGCCTCTTGCCCCCACCCTTTAGCTCTTGCTCAGCATTGGGCAGCTCCCCTCTGGCTCTGCTCTTCTCCAGGCTAAGCAGCCCCAGGGCTCTCAGCTTTTCCTCCTCCCAGAGATGCTCCAGTGCCCTCAGCATCTTGGGAGCCTCTGCTGGACTCTCTCCAGTAGTTCCTTGTCTCTCTTGAACTGGGGAGCCTAGAACTGGACCCAGAACTCCAGCTGTGGCCTCACTAGGGCAGAGTAGAGGAGGAGAAGAACCTTCCTCAACCTGTTGGTCACACTCTTCTTCATGCACCCTAGGAGACCATTTGCCTTCTTGGCCATGAGGGCACATTGCTGGCTTATGGTGAACTTGTCCACCAGCATTCCCAGATCCTTGTCTGTGGAGCTTCTTTCCAGCAGGTCAACCTCTAACCTGTATCCCAACCTTTGAACATCAAGACAAAAAAAATGGTAGTTATTAACCCTTTGTGAAAGTCCCAGAGAAGAGCCAAAAAACCACTTTTACTGTAAAAACTATTTATTTGTTCAACATAAAATATCTAGTGTGGAATTCAACTATGAATGGGTAATAGAGGACCCCAAGGAGTATTTTACAACAAGCTCAATATACACAAAGTTTGTTCAACATTAAAACATATCCAAGCTTAGAAACTGTACATTCAAACACAGGGAAACATTCACTGTTCTTTTGGCAAGCAGTTAGGAAGAATCAATCATTCCCTCAGAGCACACTTGGAGAGCTCTTGTTCCCACCACAGCTTTGCACGTGGAGAGATCAGACAGTTAGCAAAGCTGTGACTCCCACTGCCCTGTTGGCTCTTGATTTTAACTCAAAAGAGGGATCTCACCTCACAGTTGGGAATGAACTTGCCATATTCATTCCTTCAGCAGTGAAAAACACTTTGCCAGTGTGTGAAACACCCTCTGGGAGCTTGTTCTGTGCATCAGTGGCGCTCACAAAACATGCCTCGTGGTTATTGATAGGCTGTTGGGCACCAACCCAGCCAGAGGTGAGGGTGAGCAGCCCATACCATGCAGGTTTGCCAGCTGGTGACATGTGTGGGCTAAGATCTGATCTAAACCCATCCAGCAACTGCTTCCTCACTGCCAGTGGCCTCTCCATCTCCTGCACAGCAGATGGACACCCCAAGGGATCTCTCCCTGCTGAGCTATCCCAGTTGCATAGTGCATTTGGGAGAATTATCCAACTACAGCCTGACAGAAGGAGGTGAGAATTGCCAGCACTGCTTGTCAGAGCTGTGAGAGCTCTGCCTCTTCACTGGCATTGGCTGGAGACTGAGCCCAGCAGAGGCAGAGAAAACCAAAGCAGCACACAGCCCTGGCCACTGGAACACACTCTGTGTTCCTGTGTCATCAGCCACACCTCCAGTGGGATCCCCTGGGAGCTGAGTTGTATCTTGGGGTGACTGTGAAAAGGAAAGTTTGCCTGGTTAGACCAAATGCCTGTGGAGTCTCCCATCACAATGGGAAAGGAAGGGAAAGACATTTTGGTGCCTCCTCAACCTTTAGCTATTTCTCAGCAGAAGACACCCACAGACAGAAGAATATCCATAACCTCTTTGGCCTTTTTGTAGTGGTCTGAGTTTCCTCAGTATCTTTAAGGAATTAGCCACTACTGATTTTCTTTCAGTGCCATAAACACACACCCTAACATGCCCTGGAGGATTTCACTGCACTCCAGGGCTCTAAAACCCCAACTGTGTTCATTTATCCTGCACCCAAACATGGGCTCAGGGACCTGTTCCTGCCCCACAGAGCAGGGACCTGGTTCCCAAAATGTTCTACTGTGCAAAACTTTGTCACACATTTACCTCAGACAACTGACCACATGTGCTACAAAAATGTATTGCTTCCCCCAGCCCAGTGATCAGCAGCCAGCCCCTCACATTTGGTTGTGTGTTCCATTGCCTGGAATCCTGGCAATAAACTGAGACAGGGATGAGACACATCTCAGCTTCCTTATGCATCTCCTCCTGCACATCCACAGGCTCTGACTTGCTGCAGAGTGACAGATTTCTTACAGAGACAAGAAACTTCTCCTCACCTGCACTCTGTTACATTCTCTGACAGGAGCAGGACCAGCAGCCTGAAGGAGTGACATCTGATGGAGTGAAGCTCCTCATCCAAGGATGATTGCAGTTTGGCTTTTCCCATGGTTTTTGTTGGTTTAGGACACGATGCTCCAGCTACATTCCTTTGTCAGCAGCTTGAGTTTACACTCCAGGTACAATCAGCAGCTATCCAAACGTTCTGCCAGCAGTTAGGAGGCCAGCCTCTGTTGGGAGACAGCTGCAAGCAGCTCCATCCAAACTGCTACAGGCAGCTCTTCAGACAGAGGCAATTTTATCCAAGGTTTTGGCTACACCACTGTGAGAACATCCTCAGGCAAACTGAGCAGCACCATACCCAGGCCCAGGCAGAAAAGCAGAGGGTGCACCTCCACACACACAGAGACACCAGGATGGCTGAAGCAGTCCTCACTAACCACAGGCAGTGCTTCTGGCAATGTTAGACAAGTCCAATTCTGCTCCAAACCATCAGGACCGACATTTTTTAGATAAGGTTCCATCTCTGCAACAAACACCACTCCTCAGAGACTCAAACTACCTGCCTGGGGTGGGAAAACCATTCCAAAAACCATTCCCAAGCAAGCTGTGCTTGTTACTCCTCAAGGAGCAGAAGCCACAAGCAAGGGAGCCTGAAAGCATCAGTTGGTTTGCCCTTACCACATTTTGTTGTTGCTGTTGATGGCTACAAAAGCACAAGGCAGGCATCTAAGTCATGAACAACCCTATTCTGTGGTGCATGGAATCCACCCTGTGCTAGGCCAGGGACACAATAAATATGAAATCCTTTGTTTTTCAGGCATCAAGAGTACATTACTTTAATGACAGCTGATAGTGGGTTGCATTCAGTTAGCTATTTGCTTGACACGGGACATTGTAAGCTGAAGAGCTGACCATGCAAGCACAACAGACTTAAGAAAAAACCCCTTCCTGCTGAACTTGAAATGAGACCTGGCTCAAATGCCTCTCGATACAGAAGGAAAATTGTTTAGGAGTGTGAGCAAAGAGCAGCAGAGACACAATTTGCTTAGGTTCAACCCCAAAGTTGCTGCAGTTGGAGACGTGACACTGGCAGTGACAGGATGGTCAGCTTCCTAGGCTTCAGGCTTGGAGGTGTAGTGACAGAGATCTTGCTCCTAGCATCCCTTCTTTCAGCAGGTTTTCATGTCCTGTCATTCCTGTGATCCAGAGTTGGACCTGGTGACCCCTGGGGAATGAGATCCTCTGCCAACCATCTCCTGTCCCCATTCTTTGTGGCTGGACTCCTGTAAGCCACGACCTTTCGTTTCGATGGGCAAGAAGCAGGAAGCCAAAGCAGCCAGCAGGCAGCAGCCACTGTAAACCACCAAGGTTAAATAGACTGAGGATTCCAACATCACCTGCACAAAAAAGGCAGAAGACACAATGTTACCCTTGGGTTTTAGCCCAGAAATAAATAGAGATAGTAATGGAGGAGAAGAAATGACAGTATTGGAAAAAATGTTTAATGTGCACTGCTGGATACTTCCTACCCTCAGTCATGACACACAGGCATCACTGGCAGAAGGGTCTAGAGCACAAGTGTTGGGAGGAACAGCTGAGGGAACTGGGGTTGGGTAGCCTGGAGGAGAGGAGGCTCAGGGGAGACCTTCTCTCTCTCTCCAACTCCCTGAAAGGAGCTTGGAGTAAGGTGGATGTCAGTCTCTTCTCCCAGGAAACAGATGACAGGATGAGAGGCAACAGCCTCAAGTTGTGCCAGGAGAGGTTGAGGTTGGATATTAGGAATAATTTCTTTCACAGAAGGATTGCCAATCCCTGGCCCAGGCTGCCCAGGCCCATGGTGGAATCACCATCCCTAGAGGTGTTAGACATGGCACTTCATGACATGATTTGATGGCATGGGGTGTTGGGTTGGACCTCAGCATCTTAGAGGTCTGGTCAGCCTTAATGATTCTATGAATTCTGTGACTAGCTAGTGAACACTGACAGGACAGTCTGGACTACAAGAGCCACAGGGTGCTGCTGTCCTTATAGATCAGACAGGACTTAAGCAAGTCTCACAAATCCCATCTCCAGGAGATGGCTTCCAAGGTATCCTTCCATCCACCCAGCAAGCAGCCTAATTCTTGGTTCTTTACTCCCCAACGTGTGAAGCTCTGGAGCAAGAGCTCAGAGACGAGTCTTGTTGTGGAGAGATTTTTGGTAAGTTGATAAAGGGTATGTGTAAGTCGAAAGAAGGTATGTGAAAGTTGAAAGGGAGGTTTTGTTTAAGTGTTTACAGGTCTGGAGATAGTTGTGGATGGTGTATTTGGGCAGGAATTGTTTTGACTAAAGGTTTAAGGAAAGAAGTGTTTTGAGGTTTGAATGTTCTGGGAATGGAGCTTTCTGTCAAGGTTAGAGAACAGAGAGGAATGTATTTATCTGGGTATGTTTTCAGTTCTGATTGGCTCTAGCAGATGTTTTTGCATTTTCCTTGTCTGTACTTTTGCTGCTCAAGAAAGTGGTAGAGAGAATTAGAGAAGTGCAAGTAAAGAGAATTGCAATCAGAGCTCAATAGAGAGGCCATCTCTTTTTGAACCATCTCCATGGATCTGTGTTGTTTTTTACCTTCCCACTCAGAACACCTAGTGCTCCGTATGCAACATCCAAGGACCCCAACGCAACAGAGTCTGAACTCTCCTCAACAACAACAACAACAACAACCCTCCTTCAACACAGCATGCACACATCCCCCTTGGTTTGGCCCTCCCAGCAGAGCAGCAGGTTCTGCATCCTCTCCCTGAGCCTTCAGCCCCAGGAGCAGGGCTTTTACCTGTGCAATGAAGGGGGTGATGAGGGCTCCCACGCGGGCCATGCCGCTGCACGTTCCCAGCCCCAGAGCACGAGTGGCTGTCGGATAGACCTGTGAACAAAGCAGCAGCTCATCAACCCCAGGGGGAAGTTCTCTTCCCTCTGCAATTCTCCTAAATCAATGGGAATTAATAAATGGCACTATACAGCAAGTTCTGTTAGACAATGACAATGAGAGCAGCAACTCATATCTGGGGTAAGGTCCATTGTGAAGAGGTCATAGAAATGACTTTCCCACCATGTTCTCACTCCCCTTAAATATTCTCATTACAAAAACAACCTCCTTACCTCAGGAGTGTAAACATAAGCAGCCTGAAATCCTCCTGAAATAAAAGCTCTTGCAATGAAGAGCAGCACAGTAAGAACATTTCTGTGAGAATAAAAAGGAGAGCAGTGTTTGGGATTGTTCTGTACAATCTGTTTGTTTAACTTGGAGGCAAGTGCAATGAAAAAAAAAAGCTAAATTTCCTAGAACCATCTCTTTGGCTTTTTTAATGAACCCTTTGTATTTTTTTCTGGACCTTTACTATCACCAATGATGCCAAACAATCTGCATTCCCACAATCACTTCAGTTTGCTAAGTGGATTCATTCTAACCTGACAGCTGTGGCCCTATTGAAATAAGCAGCAAACAGCTCAGCTTAGCTTAGACATTCCACAGAAAACAAAGGTATATTCCACAGAAAATGATATTCCACATTACAAATGGTGCTAACAAAAAAATGGCACAGGAGAGGGGAAGGAGAGTGCAGCTTTCCTGTTTAAAAGACAGGAAGCTACCTACCACCTGGATATTTGCAGCTTTGTGAGGTTTCTCATTACAAGTTTTCTGCACTCTAAGTGCCTGGTAAGGTTTAAAGTCAGAGAGCTCTCCTCTGGCTGCTAGGTCATTCCTTTGTTTGTCCTCCTCAAGGACAGAAGTTGTTACATGTATGTGGCATGAAGGCCACAGACCCTCAGAGCTCAGCTGGAAGCTTGGTCCTGTTAAGATTCCAAGGGCAGAGCTGGCAACTGAGTTATTCTTGGGAAAATCAATACCAAAATGGGAACCCAAGTTCTTTTGGAAGCTGAGCCCCCATTTATCTGCAGTGCCAGCCTCCAAGCTCCAGCAGCAATGCTGTAATGCACCTTGGAGGTGGTGCCAGGCTGTGTTTATGGCTCCTCACGTGCCATAGCACTTAGAGCACTGAGAGCCTGTTACAAGAGAAGCAGTCAGAGCAGCTGAAGAGGAGGCAGAGACTGGGCTTGGTGGTGAAGCTGTGCTCTGGTAATGATTCTACAGTCAGCCTGGGGAAAAACAGGCAATGAATGGCAGAGAGCAGTACATGAACCAGCTACCTCATGACATCAGATCTGACTTAAAAATTGTCCTGCTCAGAGACAAGCTCTCATTTCCTACTTTGGACTGCAAGATTCTAGTGAAGGATTTCTCCTCTCCTGTTTCTTTTCTTTTCCTTCCACACTCTGGTGAGAAAACCTAACCCTATCCTTCATTCTTTCTCCAGCTGAGCACGAGCACCTCATGGGCGTTTCAAGCCACCACTTCCACTTCTCCTGCCATAACCAAGAGAGAAGGGGGATGAATTGGATAGAGCAGATGTTGTTCCCTGTGTGGCACTGACCTTCCAACGCAGAGGAACAGCAGAAGACTGCAAAAGGAGAAGACAAGGAAGGACAGGGCCATGGTTTTCTTGCGGCCTAGGCGATCGATGATCCACAGGGTTACTAAGACACCTGCAGAAGGAGACAGACAGACTGTTGGGAAGGGAGCAAAGGTGCTGTGGCTGCAGCACTTCACTTTTAAGATCAATTTAGAGTTGAAACTTTCTTCTCTCTTTCTTGAAAACCCTTTGCTGGCACAGGCATCAGGCAGGGATGTAGAATGGATTGCCCCAGGAATCCATTGAATTGTCCATGCACTGGGGATGCATGGAAACAAGAGCTGTGTGTCCCAGCTGGCAAGGTTTGCTCTATGTTCACAGCCCCACACATCCACACACTTAGGGGCTACATGTTGATGTAGGAGTGAGCAATCACCTCTGACATCTGCTCACCACTGATGAGGGCAATGTCAATGCCCAAACTGCCTGCCTGCTGTCTGACTGGAGCAGCTTTTGCTCAACTTCTGACCCCTGTTCCTTGCCAATCTCCCTCAGACTAGATTGAAGGGCTCTTGAGAAGCTCATGTTTTCTTTCTGCTGTGTTATTTACATGCTGCCACCAAATTACTTCTCACCTGCTCTTTGATGAAGGAAATAGTTCAAGCTCTCCAAGTCTCACAATGTCAAGCGTTCTCTCTTATGCAACTTCTCCAGATTCTTTTAAAAGCTCATGTATAGCAAGAGTGGGGATTAGTCAAGCACCAGAGTTGATGAGATCTTACTCAGAGGTATCCCTGGCAATAGCTCTTGCTCCTACTTTAGTATGTGTCAGGATCAAATCAGTCCTTTCACTTACAGCATCAGTCCAAGAATATAAACTCTCCTTTTTTGTCCTCTTCTCTCCCAGAATGACTGTTAAGCAGGACAGTCCTCCTAGGAGGCAGTGACCTATCCATATTTATCACCTTTTCTCCAATTAAATGGCTTCTCTTTGAGTATTTGACCATTTGACCCTGAAAATATCATCTCCAGCAGTGAAAACAACCTGACCACTGCCTCACAGTATTATTTCCAACAGATTCATGCTGAGATACTCTCTTCTACACCTGAAGAGCCTCCAGCTGGCTACTACACACTATTGTGCTTGTCCTGTATCAGACTGCTCATCAAAATCCAGTGCAAGTGACAGAAAATCCTGACTGGAGCTGGCCACAGAGCTTTAGGGAGCAAGTTTTCCATTCATTTACAAATAGTTCTGGGAATTCATTTCTGGATCAAAGTTCAAGTGATTCTGCCTCTTTGATTTAATTGCTGCTCCTCCTCTGAATGCCTCATATGTCGCTTGGATAAAATCCATGGTCAGGTGGAGCATGACAGCTTCCCAAAGCAATTACTAGAGATTTTATCTGCAGTGGTGACATGGGCAGTGAAGAGAGCTCCTGTGTGCACTGCATGTATTAAGTAGTCCCAGCAAGGAGTTCCAGTGCTGTGGGACATGCATTGGTTTTAGAGCAGAATGCCAGAGCCCATTCCAACCACACTGAGCCCCTGGCAGTGAGGAACAGGTGCTGAACATTGCCACTTACCAGGGAATTCTGACAGTGTTGTCCAGAGCAGATCAGTGTAGTCTTCCTCTGTGAGATACTCACAGGCCAGGCTGCACTTAGCTTTAACTTCTTTCCTTCTACTGGATACTGTGGGAGGAAAAGGAAAAAAAGCCAAACAATTCCTATAAATTGTAAGAAATCTCTTCTCTGCTTGCTTCCCTTTATTAATGCTATGGCTTTATCACTCTTCCTGCTCAAACTGATGGAAGGGATGTACTGCAAAGACCCTGGCACACAGCAGGCAGGTTCTATCTGGAAGATACAGCTGACACTGCACAGTTTATAATCCTGTTTGTGGCAGGATGTCTTACCTCTGCAACCATCACTAGCAGAATGAAAACTTAAACCTTCCTTATCAGCTGGACAGGCTTAGTTATTTCTCAGTCCAGAGCTCAGGAACAGAAATAACCTCAATAATTCAGTTTCTCACATAAATTGAGATCCTAACACTTCAACTCTACTTTGAGAAGACAGTAATTCTGTGTCTTGGTAAAAAGAAAGTGTTTTTATAGGGTGCATGCTCCTTTGTGGAGGCTAACCTGAGCTGGACCTCCTCTCAGGTACAAGCATGAGATCTGTGTCTTCTCCCAGTGCTTCCCATCCTCCTGCTGTCATTTTCCAGCTATCAGATAGTTTTCACTCATTACAAGTGTTCTGAACACAATCATGCTTCCCCTGAGGAAACAAACTTTTCAAGCCTTTTCTTAATGTGGTCTTTTCTTTGTTTTATTACACAAAAATCTGCAAGACAAAGGGTGATGGCTTCCCACCATTAGCTTTTTTCCCAGCATGTCTTCCCATCTTAAGAACTTGGGAGCTCCCCAGTAGCAGCAGTTCTCTCTCTCTCTCTCTCAGAACTAATTAGGTCTGTCAAATCTAGAAACTTAAGATTTATTCAATCACTTTTTTTTCCCCCTCAAGAGGAGATGCTTTTTGTAACAGGTCTCCCTTGAAGATTATCTTGCTGTCTTACATTTTGGGCTGAAAGGCACTGCAGGAGATGAGGAACAAGCTATCAAAAATGTTTCAAATGAGCAATTCTCTAAGTGGATGCCTTAAAATTCAGGCTAGCAGCCACAGCAGAAAGTGTTACCTAATGAAAGAGACTGCACCACTGAACAGGGTATGTTTAAAAAGAAAAGATGGACTAGTACTCACTGCTGCAGACATCTCCTGCTTGAAAGAACTCTGTAGTTAATAAAACTAACCCATAATATGAAAAAGCATTGGAAAACCTGCAAGGAAGAAAAGGAGAGAGGAAGTCTCAGTTGGTCAAATCCATAGTAAAGAAGATGGACCCAAACTGAACCCACTGTGTGAGGACTCCCACTAAGTGTTGCCTCAAAGCAATTTCCTACCAGCACTCAGGAAATGCAAGGGCAATTAAGATTAGAGAATGTTAGTCATTGGGTGGTTTAATAAATCACAAATCAATACTGCTTGGGGTTCTTTTGAGGAGGAAGCTCCTGCATTTCAGTGATCCTGTCAAACACCTCCATTAAAAACCCATTTAGACTTGTGCTGGCACTGAGTCACTTGTATTTCCTCTTACCATATAAACCAGAGTAACAGAGTGGTCCATCTAAAATGAGGTGTAAAAAGGTCCCTCATCTTCCCTCGGTCTTCCTGTTGGAAACAAGAGGAATGAGATGCTCAGGGCACTCCCTGGAGGATGCAAAATGGCAAGGGATAGCACAATGCACAGTACTAGCTGCTCTAGCTAGGGCTGAGTGTGGTTTCAGGTTGTAGGAGCCACACTGGAGCTGGGATCCAAGTAAAGAATTCCTCTGTCAAAGGGAATTCTCTAGGAGCATAATGATATCACACATCATTCCTGCACAGGGCACACTGCTCCTCTCCAGGGTAGGTGAAGATCTGTCAGAGCAAGGTGGAGCTGGAAAGAGGTAGAGCAGAACTCTGCCAATCCACAGGTGGCACATGATTCATGTGGCCCACAGCCAGCTCCCAAAACAAGAGCAGCCCCTTCAGGGCTTCTCATCTTGGCTGAGGTACTGAGGGGCTACAAGCAGCACCTCCTGCAAGCAGATCCCTTTTAAACTGCCTGCTTCTCAGAGAGAGGGGAGGGCTCAGCTCCTAAACCTGTGCTTAAGGAAAAGCACTTTCCCATACCACTTTGAGAAGAAAACTGTCCCAAAGTGGGAGAGCATTGCTGCACAGCCCATCCAAATTACCATTGAAGAGCTCAAATCCTCACTGATCCAGAGCTTAGCAAATCAAACCTCCAGCTCTGCTTAGTGAGACACTGTCATGACCAACAGCCTAGCTTTACTGTCTTGCTCTTGTCCAAATCTGTCCTTCCTTGCTGGCTAACTTTGTAACTTACTTTCTTCTAAAAGTCTGCTCTTTGTTCTGTGAATGCAAAGCTGCTTTAAGTGCTGAAAAGTTGCCTGTATAAAGCTGAAATGAAAAGAAAATCCAATACAATTCAAACAGCAATATGCAGCTGGGAAGTATCAGCCTGAAGGACTCCTGCATTAGGATTGAAGAGGAGCTTGCAGCTTTCCCACTCCAGAAAAGCAGGATTAGATTAAAACTGAGGTACAGCTCCACCTTGTCTCTTGTTCTGATCTGGGAACTCTGATCTGAGCTCTTTGGTAGCATCAAAGTTTGATTTTCTTTAATAACAGGGTCTCAGAGGGAGGTTAAATAACATTCATGCCCATGCTAAAGGTCCTTTGCACTTTCAGGATTTCCATGTAAATAGAAATGAGAAACTAACTCTTCCTCACTAGGAAAGAGGCATCTATAATCCTCTCTCATTAAATTAAATGTAACATTGATGATTTGCTTATAAAAAGACATGAAAGCAGTCCAGTTTCCTTGTCTCCCATGATCTTACTGTGCCTGTTTCCTGCCCATACCTGTCTGGAGATGATTAACTTGCCCAAAGGCATTGGAGCTCCGTTTTCCGTTGCTATCCGCTTCAAAGTGGCAATTGCTTTCTCTTGATTCCCAGATAACACATCATACCTGGCACTTTCTGGCAGCCACTAAGAGAGCAAAGAAGATCACACACAGCAAGGAGGTCAAAACCACAGCAGTAAACACACTGGGGATTTCCTTTGTGGCCTTTAACAATGGTGAAATCTCAGTGACTCCTGCACACTACTCACAGAAGAAAGGATTACAGAACCAAGCACAACCAATCCATGATTCCCAGCATGGTGAGGGTTGGAAGGGACCTCTGGGGATCACACACAGCAGCTTGCCCAGGATCACCTCCAGCTGGGGTTGGAATCTCTCCACACAAGGAGACTCCACAAGCTCTGTGGGCAGCCTGGGCCAGGGCTCAGGCACTCTCACAGCAAATAAGTTTCTCCTCCTGTTCAGATGGAACCCTCTGGGTTCCAGTTTGTGCCCACTGCCCCTTGGCCTGGCCCTGGGCACCACTGAGCAGAGTCTGACCCCAGCCTCTTGTCCCTAGCCTTTAGTTCTTGCTCAGCATGGAGCAGATCCCCTCTGGCTCTGCTCCATCCAGCTCTCTCCAGGCTTCTATTACCTTGGTTTTACTCTTGAGAAATGTTAGGCATTTCTGTATGTTCTTTACATTACTCCCTCTCAGGAGGAAGGGTAAAGCATCCAAGATAGATAACAAGATGCTCTAGGCACTCCAATAATTGCATTTTTCAGCTCCTTTTCCAAACAAGCAGGTTAGCACCTGTATAACTGGAGGTATTTCTGAAATACCATGCCAGTAACTTAGGAATAATCAGAGCTGCTCAACAACCTGACAAGGACATACATCTTTGAGAAGGCTGAGTGACTGGCAAATCTATACCTAACAGTGCACTGAAGCTCAGGTTTAACTCATATTTAAGAATCTAACCTGCCCTATGCAGATTTTAACCCTGCTTTAGGTGGACTTTTTAAGTGGACAGCTATGGTTTTGACAAAACAAGTTTCAAACCCTACAGAGCAACCAGGGAAACAGTGACAGCTTTTAATGAAATGTGGATTCCACTGAGCTTAGCTGAAACGAAGTCATTCAGCTGGAGAGGTTTCCAGGCCTGATTTGGTTTCACAAAATTCCAGCCTACCATTGTCCTCCAGCAATCACAGTCAAGACACAAACAGCTCTCTCTCTGCAATGTTTTTACTAGCACCCTGTTGAAACACCACCATTTTGGGCATTATTTCCTATGTTTCAAGGAAGGCATCAACCCAGAGCTCCAAACTGTCATGTTTTCCTTCCATCAGGTTACAGATTCAGGTAGAGAAGTGGTAGAGTGATGGAACATGCATTGATCTTTGACAGAATACCTACAAAGCACAGGCCAGCGAAGAGCAGAAGTGGGAGGGCAGAGAGAATGAGAAGCCAGCGCCAGCCAAGAGTGGGCATCACCAACACTGCTAGAAGGACTTCAAACACAGTGCCAATAGCCCAAAAGACCTGCCAGAGGGAAAAGAGAGAGTCACAAAGGAGAAGAAGAGTGCTTTGAAAGCCTCTTTCCTTGTAATGTTCCAAGCTGTGCTCTCTAGGGCCAGCTGGAGAGTGAAATGCCAGAGCCAGTTCCACTATGCAGCACTGTATGGACACCCTTAGCAAGTTTGCAGATGACACCAAGCTGGGTGGCAATGTTGATNCAGGGATTGGTCTGTTCTCCCTGGTGGAGAGTGATAGGACAAGGGGAAATGGATGGAAATTGCTCCAGGGGAGGTTCAGGCTAGACATTAGGAGGAATTTCTTTGCTGAAAGGGTTGTCAGCCATTGGAACAGGCTGCCCAGGGAGGTGCTTGAGTCCCCATCCCTGGAGGTGTTTAAGAGACAGGTGGATGTTGCATTGGGGAGCATCATTTAGCAGGTTGCTAGGGCTAGGACAAATGCTGCACTGATGATCTTCAAGGTCTTTTCCAGCTGTAACTGTTCTATGATTCAATGACACAGAGGCCAGGCATTTTAAGGGGATTTGGGTAAATGTTGCAGAAGCTCAAATGCTCCTTTCTGAAAGCCTAGCACTGACTTTCTCTAGATGCTGCTATTCAACTGTGGGCAGCTCCTCATAAGGAACAGACTAATTACATGTTTCTTAAGCACAATGACTATTAATGTACTTTTCTATGAGTATTACTTATGTTATGACTATTAATGTACTTGTCTATGAGTATTATTTATGTTATTTAACTTAGCAAAACCAAGCTACCAAAGCCACAGAGTTTGGCCTGTAGAGGAAAGAAGGAACTGCTACCTTCTTCTTAGCTGGCATCCTCTTTGCACATCCTACCTCTGCAGGATTTAGATTTTGAAACCACTGAGCTCATTATTTCATGTTCAGAATGAGTAAGTTTCTAAGCCAGGGTTGCTCAGAGGCAGTTAAACTGTGGCAGAACAAAAGTGACACAGAAAGGAGTAAATTCATCTACTGAACTCTCTTTAGGTAAGATTAATCAGCTGGATATGGGACTGGCTTTGCATTGAGAAGCTGTTTCAGTTGGCTGAGGTTTTCCACCAGGATGCTCCTTCCAAAGTGACAACCAACAGTGCAGTTCTCTGACCCTTCAGCCACCCATGAAAGGGCTCCAAATTTGGCTTTAAAAGTACTTCCAGGGCAACATGCTGCTCCCTGTGGCTTTGATTCATTTGGATTGACTATGGGGAGCTGAATTTAGCTCTGGGTTTACTGAACAGTCAGCTCTCCACTAGCCACTCCTGAGCTGGAGATTAATTTCACCATGAAATTAGGTGACATGCAAATGGCTCCTCCTAACCAGCACAAATATCTGACACTGCTCACCTCTATTAATAAAATGCATTTGGCTCTGGCTTTCATTGGGAGGAATTCAGCATATAAGGTTACCCTGTGAAGAGTGAACATGGAGGAAAACATCATGTTAGCACAGTGAGGACAAGAGCATGTTAGAACAGTGAGGAAAACATCATGTTAGCACAAGGAAAGAGGTTCATATATATTAAAACTGCCAAACCATGGCAGTAACACAAACCCCTTGCTAGCCCTCAGAGCCAGCAGGACTGTGGGCACTGGTCCAGACTCCCCTTTCTACAGCAGAACAAAAAACCTTTAGCTCATGATTGCAAGAAAGAACAGAATTTGCTCTGTTTTGTGTGATTTTGTAACTCCACAGTTGTTAGCTTAATGGAGCAGTTCTTGATGCATATGTTTTCACAGCCCAGGCATTACACCTGTTCTTTTCAGCGTGGTCCACCAGCATTCAGCACCAGCTCTTGCTGGGTAAAGCATTTCTTCAAGGCTTCACAACTGGCTGAGAGACTTTCCCATCAGTCTCCTCTGCCAAGTTTCAATTCCCCAAGAGGTGAACATTCTCAAGGTCTGATCCTGTTCCTACTATCAAATAATTTGCATTCTTTTCTTGTGGGAATTCAGAAAGAAACTGTCTGACTCTGCAGAGTCTTTGTTTCATGAGTGATGCCACAGCTTGGCTGTGAGTATTTCCTGAGGATGAACATGAGGGCCAGAAGCCAGTCAAGGATCTCTTGTCTTCTTCAAACTGTCTGGTAAGACTTGTCATCTTTTGCTCCTGCTCTGTTTGCATCCCATTGACTCACCCTCTTTCTGCCTCTAAACTCTTGAGGCTTTCTTTGATGTTTGTGACTAAACTCCTGCTAACATGAAAAATGGTGTGGATTGATCTCTGGGTAGCTTCTCAGAACTTAGTACAAAGCTGCACACAATATTAGATTAAATCAGGGATTATGAAGAGGAGAAGGAAAGAAAAACACACAGTGAAATGCAGAGCAGTACCCTATATATCACAGCAGAAAACAGGAGTTGATTCATGCTGTACAAAACTCTTTTCTGAAGAGAATACCCCAGACCTTTGCAAGCCTGGCTGTTGGCACTGGCAGTGAATAGTCACACTCAGTGTTAGATAACAGCTCACTGAAAACTCCCAGAGGAGGCCACAGCTCCTCAGGTGCAGCTCCTCTACACGTACAGGCAGAGAGAGATCTGCTACAGTCAGTTCATTTTGTATTGCTGGATGCTTTCTCTTTACTAGCATCTTTCCTAACAATCTCTCTCTCATGCCCACTACAGCATATACAATTACAAAGACACTCAAGTCATTCCCTTGAAATTCAGCCACTCATAGCCTAATTAAGGAGAGCAGAAAGGAGCTACTTTGCCTGCTTCCTCCATATTTATTCCTCTGACAAAGGAATCACTGTTACAGTTAGAACAAGAAACAGACTCAGCAGCAGCAGAATCTCCTCTGAGTTCTGGAAGCAGCTCTTCTTTGTCTCTCATTTAGTCAGGTAGCTGTGGTGGATTACCCACCCCTCTGTAAGATGGCACTGGCTGTGCTGTAGCCTTTCCCCTGGGGCTCTGGGAACAGCTTTAGTACATGTTTGCAGTTCAAGGCATCTCCATCTCTGATGCTTTGTCTTTGCTGTTCCTCCTGCCTCATTCCAGCTGGAAGTGCCTGGCAGAAGCTGCCTCAGCAGAGCAGGCCAAGGACTTCCCTGCTTTACATCCATTTCTGTGCAGCTTCTAAAGGTGGCCAGGAGAGCAGGAAAAGAAAAAGAGTAACACTGGGATATTCCTCCATCTTAGCTCTGAATCTTTCCTCTGGGAGTGGCAACAGACAAGACAGGATATTGACTTGCCTTGGGAAGAAGTCTGTAAGCCATCAATCAAAGTCAGACTCTTGACTACTCCTAAATAGCACCTCCATGGGGCAAAATATCAATTATTAACAAGGATAAAGGACTACATAGAGAGAGAATGGCTACACTCTTCCCTTTACATTTATAATTAAAAGCCTAGTGCAGAGTTATTTATTCCAGGTGGGAAATTTAGGGATCACTCTCTTCAGTGAATGGAATGAGACAGTAATAAAGAAATATCCTGATGCTAGCTCCTTGTGTCTGAGCTGCCAAGAGATCTTCAGTGCTCCAGGTTTGGGCTGTGTGGTTTTGGAATGAGAACTCAAATTCAGACATGAAAGCTCAAGCTCTGACTGAACAATCACCTGCAGTTTTACAATCAGGAGTCAGGGCTCAGCTCTTCCTCTCTAGTGTTTAGCTCATGGTCCCTTTTGCAAGAAGACTATGACCTCCCCTCTGGACTCCCAACAACAGAGCCTTTAGGCACAGCAACAAAATGCTGTCTGTTGTGTTTGATTCACTTCTAGGTGGGCTCTTGGAGCCTCTTCTTTTCACCAAGGTGTACCTGAGGGAATGAGAGAAGCTGAAAAGCACTTCAGGCTTATAACTTATTACATTTAGGAGCCCAGCTTGTACACATCAAAGCTGAATCACCTCAGGGATCTTCAAAGACTTCTCAGAGTTTAATATATTAATTCCAAAATGGTTAGTTAAAAAAAAAGGGGGAAGCAGTTGGGACAACTGAGCAGAGGCATGACTTCAATTTGACAGAAGCATTTAAAACAACAAGAAGATGGAAGTTTGGAGCTGTGAGTATTTACTTACGACTGAGGCACTCCTCCAATGCCAAAGCCCACCAGGCCCCTCAGCACCAAGATCCAGCTATACACTGGGGCAAAGCCACTGAGGATCCCATAGTAGAGTGTCCACAACACACTGATCTTTAGGCCCTGTAGGAGGAAACAAGCATGAGGAAAAGAAAAAGTCTGCTGTTGGCCTTCTTGGCCATCTGGGCACTCTGCTGCCTCATTTTCAGCTGCTGTTGACCAACACTCCCAGCTCCTTTTCCCCCAGGCAGCTTTCCAGCCACTCTGTCCCAAGCCTGGAGCATTCATGGGGTTGTTGTGACCTAAAGGCAGGACCCAGCACTTGGCCTTGTTGAACCTCATACAAATATTAGAACATATTCTATAGTAGGAGCTGAAGACTTACTGTTTTTCTCCCATACTGGTCTGAAATATTTCCCCAGAGAGTGGAGCTGGACATCATTCCCACAAACACCACCTGCCAAACACCAGGAAAAAAAATCCTCCCCTTAACAGCAAGACAAGTGAGAACTTCCATACAACAACAAAGAGAACACAACCTCATAGTGACACTAGAAAATTCCAGCTCTAACAGCAGAGCAAAATGTTCTGGGTGCAGTTCCTCTGCAATAGAGATTACTAAAGAGAATTATCTGTACAGGGGGATTTTTCAAAAGTCACTAACTTCACTTCCATTGACTTGAAAGGATTTTGCTATTGGCCAGCAGTGAGGATGAGTGTCAGCAGACTGTTCAAGCCAAGGTTGGCCAATTGACACAACACCACAAAGGGCTAAAGGAAAAAGAAATGCAGGAGTTACAGTGCAAGCCACACAACAGTGCCATATGGGGAGAGAAGGGTCCCCAAAGCAGTTTTCTTATCCCTAAAGGCACTGCATGTTTCCAACATCACAGCACCATGGTACTATAAGAGCTCTGATTGCAAAAGGTCACTGGATGATCCACCTTGATCGCTTGCTCTCAGTCAAGCAAGTACAAGTGAGCTTAAATGTGGAGAGAGATTTTCAAGAAAGATTGTCAAATCACAACAATCTTTTTCTCACTTAACCAAATGGTTTGCATTGGAGGGTAAGCCTAAGCCAATTCAGGTATTTTGCTGGAAATCACCTGAAACGGTGAAGGTAAAACTCAACAAAATTTCCTCCTCCTATACTCTTCCAAGCCAAAGGCAATCTGCAAAGGCTATGGACAGATTTAGCACTGGGGTGTAAAGCATAATATCTGAATGGCAAGGAGTGGAAAACCCTCACAGAATAGAGGAGCTGTCAGTTATTTTTCCTACCGAGGTGAGCAATGCAACCTGCCAGCTTGGTAATCGCCACTCACAATGAAGCTGAGGAGCTAGGATACTTAAAATCATCATTTCCATAGCATCTGCCATCTAGAAGGGTAAAAGAGAAAGAAAAAACACATCACCACCTGACAATTAGGTTTCCAGAGCAGTCACTAATATACCTGCTTGAAATTAACCTTCTGCTCTGTGCCATTCCCACTCTGCAGGTGAAACAGAAACAGGTTGCAAGGTACAGCGGAGGTAGAGAGTTGAGAGGGGAAAAAAAGCAACAGGCACACTTTTAAACTGATTTCTGGTGACTGTAATGTTTAGTAACTTCCTCCCTTTCTTCCTTATTCAATGCTTCTGGATTTGTATCAACTAGATTGATAGATCACCTGTAGACCAAATTCCACTACTGACTTGGGATCTAAAGCACAGCATATTGGAACCTTTTAGCTAGACAAGAGCTGGGAAACAGAGGCTCCAGATATCATCACCTTAAAATATACCACAGGATATGTAAATTATAGCGCTTCAGAAACAGCAGCAAAGTCAAAAAACAAGCCTGTCTTAATGCTCTTGGTATCAAGGTTAAAATTAGAAGTACTGGGTTGCTGTTCACCTGAAACTGAGATTACAATAATCCTGAGTAATACAGAAAGCAGAGATTGCAGCTAATGGGATGAATGTGGTAAAATCACTGCATCAAAAGTGAGGTCTGCCTCTGCAGGAATAGTCTAATGCCTTTTCCATTCCAAACAAATCAGATTGAGTTTTCAAACTCTGATTTATAAGAAGTTCAGAGACAGAGGAATCAATCCTTACCCCACATAGCAAGACTGAGCTCCACAAGTAAAATTCTTTCTTTGCTGTACAATTATCTGTTTGGAGACTTTCTGTTGCCAGAGAACAGCTACATAGTTTGAAGTGACTAAGATTCTCTAGCTGATGATCATGCAATTGGCCTCAACAACAATTACTTGCCCATGCTAATCCAGTAATCACAGAGAGTTTCCACTGGAACTTCCCAAATCCAATGGCTTCCACCGCATCTTCCACCATGAAAGTATCTGGAAAGAGAAGAGTGCCAGTGCAGAAGTGTGCTCCCTGCCTAGGAAGAGCCATCCTGTGAGACAGCATTTTCTGGGAATGCAATTATTTATGAACTGGGAAATCTACTGACATCTCAAATAGAGAACAGAGCTGCTTTGCTTTTATACAGTTCCTGCTTGGGAAAATATTCTGTGTTCTTCAGGAACCCAAAGAATTCTAGCTATTCCTAGAATATTGTGTTGCCAGAGAGGTAAATCAGTGCAGCACCAATGACTCCAGTACATGCTCAGCCTCTTACTCCTAGGAGTGACTCCACCAGCCACTGAATTGCAGCTTCCTCTGGGGAGAAGTGTGTGAGCTGTTCACCAGCACACAGCAATGTAATGGAAACTGCAGGAGGGTATCTTACTGCACAGAGAGACCAAACTGTAATTATCTGATTCAAGAACTTGTCCAAGACACACATATCTTGTTAAAAATGCTGCTGCTTCTTGTTTCCCACACATTACCATGACCTCATTATTTCCCTCTATCTGTGGAAGCTGAGATAGCTCAGATTCCTTTGCTCAAGTGCTAAAGGAAATATGCAACAAAAACACATTTTGATATTCAGGTTGTTTCAATCAGTTTAAGTCTCCAAGTTTTAACACTTCCAGCAGTTACACAAGTGCATTGGCCACAGAAAACTTGGTCTAGCTAAGAACTGGACATCCTCACAAAGCAAGACAAAAACCACAAACCATAAGGAAATCAAAGAAAATGTAACTGATAGAAGCAAGCAGAGATGCCCTAAGACCTCAGCTTGTGGCTTTAACCCAAGCATGTGATGTGATGTGATATGATGGCACCAAAGCTCAGCACATGCTGTTGTATCACCTGCACTTCTTTGGGCCATGTGCCAGCTGGAATTATACATATCTCTGCAGACTTGGACTGAAGCACTGAGCTCTTTGAGAGACTCACTGAGCTCACTCCATGCTCTTCTGGCTTCCTTAGCACATCCCTATGTTAACAAATAAGTCTCTGGGAAAATAATCATCCTGCAAAACTTTAGTGTGCCTCATGCTAAGACAAAGCCAACACTTCTAAAGTGGTGCTGCCTTCAGGGCAGTCAGCACTTCTCTAGGCAGCAAGAAGAGCTTGGAATGTACAATCATCCTGTCCTCTAGGCAAGGAGGAGACAGAACACTGCAGTGGCTTCATGCTCAACCCTGAAGGTGAGCCATGTGTTCACTGCTCCAGTAAACTTGGTGAGGTTTTAGGAGTTCTACAGGGAACTAAGTCAAAGTTCCTGGACGAAATAACAACTGGATACACAGCTCCTTAAGAGGGGCTGGTACTGGTAAAAAAACAAACACTCAAAGCATCCCTCAGAGAACAAAGTAGCTTTTCAGGTGTAACATGACTTGCCTGTGTTATTGTTTCCTTCTTTTAGCTGAGGATCTTTCACTTCTCTAAACCCAATGTATTCAGCCTGGTTGCCACAAGACTGAAACGAGGAGGCTACAGGAAATCAAGAAACTTACTCACCATCAGTGGGGTTGGCAAATTCTTTTGGCACTGCAGCTCCATCTTCTAACTCAACAGGCTCTAGCTCTGTCCGAACACCTTCAATCTGAATTTCATGTTCTCCTGAGATGCCATCCTCATCTGACCTGGAACTCTCCCCAGTGCGGCGAAACTTCACCACCCTAAGGACACAGAAATAAGGATTAATACTTTGCTGGCCCTTATTCCAGGTCAAAACTCTGTTTGGTTAGTCTTGAAGTCCTCTTAAGTCAAACACTAGCCAGGTTTCTCCACACCCTCCTGTCTCCAACTCACATCCACAGAGAAATACACAACCAGCGCGTCAAAGGAGGTTCTCCTCCCTAACTGTGCCCTAGCCAGGCCACAGCTGGAGTCCTGGGGCCAGTTCTGGGCTCCCCAGTTCAAGAGAGACAAGGAACTACTGGAGAGAGTCCAGCAGAGGCAAATTAAATATACCAATCAAATCCTTCCTGACTTTCAAGTACCTGACCTCTGTGTTACTGTTCCTTGTTTTGTAATGTCTGTTGAAGTAGACTTTCAGAACTGACCATTTTGGAGATGATGCTTCCAGATGCTATACAAAGGCAGTGACTGCTCTGAAAATTGTTAATACTTCAGTGGTAACCTGAGCAGAGAACTCTCTGGCTACATTCCTCAGCACAGGAAGCCAAAAAATATGTTTATCACTTAGGAACCTACAAAACAAATTGACACAAATGAAGAAAAAAAGTCCACACAGGGATCTTTACTGTTCCATACTTGAAAAATTTAGAGAGGTCTCAGAGAGCTGCATTTTGTTTGCAAGATCTCACAGCACCAAATACATCCAATTACACTTACAAATGTTCTTGAGGACATTTTTCTGGGTTTTGTTTTAAAACCAACAAACAAAAAGATTGGGGGAAATGGCCTAATGAAATCACAGCTTATTCTTCTTACTGGCAAACTGAATGTATTTAAACAGAGGAGCTCATCTCCATTTCCCCAACTTATTAGGAATGTTATGGGACAGTTTGCTCTGTCACTGACACAAGTTGATTAATATTTCAAATCAACTTGAAGCATTTATTCCCTGCCTTGGAGAGTCAATGATTTATAAACAGGACTCTGTTTCGAAGCACCTGATCATGGAGCACTAGGAGCAATGCACTTATTTAACAGGAAACCTTGTGCATTCATGAAAAGGAAAGGAAAAGGTGTCAGAAAGCACCTTTTTTTTTTTCTTCACACAGACCCAGCAACCACATCCCTACAGCAAGGAGTTCCTCACAAATAACAGCATTTTCCCTGTGCAGCAATGTGTGCTTCTCCAAAGCAGGCAGTCAGCAAATATCAGTGAGACTCCCTGCAAACACATCTCTGCAAAACCAGCTCTGATCTGCAGTGGGTTTGTGGCATGAAGGGCGATGCTGAGGAAGATGCTGAGGAAGATGCCTTCTTCCCCAGCCCAGCATTACAGACAGATGCAATCCACATTGCCCAATGCAACAGCACTGTTTCCTCTCCAAAAAAAACCCCAAATCTTTTGGCACTCGCAGGGTTTTATTCCACCCCCTCCTGGTTTTTTACCACCACCAAGTTCATGAAAAAAAGAAAATAAATGAATAAAACCTGAATGAATTTCTGTCGTGAATGGATCCCTGCGTGCCCCTGGAGATGCTAAAGCAGGCAAGGAAAATGGCCTGCTCCCTGGGCCTAAGGCACTTCCCACAGATGAATTCCCTCAGAAATCCACCATCTCCCCGCAGCCCGTGGGGAAGGAGCCCCCCGTGCTACTCACGGCAGCTGTCTGAGCTGGAATAAATCATCCTCCATTGCCGAGCTGCCTCCGCAGGAGCTGCTCTCATCGCTCTCGCATGGCGGGGACGGCTGAGGGGGCTGCGGGCGAGAGGAGAGCGGGCAGCTCGGCGCCGGGAACCGCTCGGACCGGATCGGAGACCTTCGGCTGGGCTCGGATCCTTTCGGCTCGGCTGGGCTGCGATCGGCTCCGCTCGGCTAGGCTGGGCTGGGCTGGGCTGGGCTCGGCTCGGCTCCGCACGGCTTGGCTCTGCTCCGCTCAGCCTCGGCTCGGCTCTGCTTAGCTCTGCTCAGCTCGGCTGGAGTGGGATCGGCTTGGCTCGGCACGGCTAGGTTCGGATCGGCTCAGCTCAGCTCCATTTGTCTCAGCCCAGCTGGTTTTGGCTGGGCTCAGCTCCATTTGGCTCGGCTCGGCTCTACTCGGCTAGGATTGGCTGGGATTGGCTGGCTGGGCTGGGCTCAGCACGGCTCTGCTCAGCTGTGCTCGGCTTGGCTCAGCTCGGTTTGGTTAGGCTAAGCTGGCCTGGCCTCTGCTACGCTTGCTTTGGCTAGGCTCAGCTTGGCTTGGCCCTTCTGTGCTGGGCTTGGCTCGGTACAGCTCAGCTCTGTGCAGTTCAGCTAGGCTTGGCTCAGCTTAGCCTGGCTCAACTTGGCTACACTTGGCTTGACTGAAGGAAAGTGAAAAGCATCACAGCAAGGGAGAAGAATTCAGTGGTACCAACCTAAGCTAGCTGAAGATGTCCCTGGCTCACTGCAGCACCACCTCTGCAAGACTCTTAAGCCCCTCCAGGGATGGTGACTCCACCAGTGTCCTGGGCAGCCTGGGCCAGGCCTTCACAACCCTTTTGGGGAAGAAATCATTCCTAATATCCAACCTAAACTTCCTCTGGTGCAACTTGAGGCTGTTTCCTCTTGTCCTATCATTTGTTACCTGGGAGAAGAGACCAACCCCTACCTGGCTCCAAGCTCCTTTCAGGGAGTTGTAGAGAGTGAGAAGGTCTCCCCTGAGCCTCCTCTTCCCCAGACTGAACAACCTCAGTTCCCTTAAGCAACTGAATACTACCTTGAAGTGTGATAAACCCCAATTTTAATTGCATGAAATGCACACATGTACTCCAATATATTCTCAAAAGCATTTAAAGAAAGGCTTTTTCAGAGACCAAGTTTGGAGAACATGTTCAGGATGTGTTTGGTTTGTCCCTCTGCTCTCCATTCTTTGTCCCCTCTCGTCACGTTTTGCTCATCCATCACAGACATAGATTCTCATGAACAACACATCTCTCCAGCCCTGCACCTTTTGACTTAGTCTGTGAGTTGGGTGGTGACACGTTGGGGCTGATGGATGATGCTGTTCCAAGTGTTTGTACCCAGAAAGGAGCTCAGCAGTGGATTTGGAACAGAAGGCAGACCGGCTCATTGCAATTAAAAGATGAAAGCCCTCAGGAGATAAAAACTGGTCTACCAACACCTTCCTGATTGGCAAGACTTATGTTTTCTCTTCAGAAAACATTGATTAAAGAAACCATGGTTCAAGATCATAGACCCAAGTTGTCTGCTCTGTTTCACTGGGTAAAATCCTGTAGATAAAGTCAGTGCAATGGGAGGAGTTACTGAGAAGCTTCCAGAGGGAGGCAAGTCACTGTGGGCCTTTATCAGAGCAGCCTGGTGAATTCCAGGATAAGATTTATCCACAAAACATGAGTTCATTTGGAATCACTTCTCCTAAAATCTTGCTTAAAACGAGCTATTTTCCAAGCAGTTTGTAGCTTATACATTCATTGCATAAGCAACAACTTGCTCTTTAGAACCCAACACCTATATTCATTTCTTAACTAAATAAGACCCAACTTTGCAGCAAGTTAAGGGTGTGAGATTTAGCCTCTCAGCATGCTGGTCCCTTGGGCTCACCTATTCAATCTGCATGACACAGCCACAAGAATGGGACATTGCACACTGCAGCTCTCAGGACAACATTCTTTCTTCTCTGTCACTCTCCTGTATCTCTCAGCCTCTTGTTGTCTAGTCCTTGCCTCTCCAGACTGCTCTTCTCCTACAAACAGCCTTCTGGCACACCAGGAGCAATGTCAGGCGAACAAGGAGTTGGCCAGAAAGACACAACAAAGGTTGTTAGAATTAATCTGGGGAGGTCTGAAGCCTGTTGCCTGCCAGGCTCACAGACATGATCAGCGCTGCCATCTCGAGGTGCTCTCAAAACCTGCATGTGTCAATCTGCTCCCAGATGCTTCCTCTCCTGGCACAGGCTTGAAATACTCCCCTTTCCAAACAATTTCCAAAGTGCATCGGTTAAAACCAAAACCAAACAGTACCAGGTGGAAAGCAAACAGACTGGGGCCCTCAGATATCATGCAAGAGGTGTCCAGGCAGCATGGAGGAGCCTCAGGGCTGGTGTTTGCTGCATGGCAATGAAAGTTGTTCTCTCTCCATGGGGTGTGGATGGTTTCATAGAATTATAGACTCGTTTAAGTTGGAAAAGACTTTTAAGATCATTGAGTTCAATTGTTAACCCTGCACTGTCATGTCCACCAATAAACCATGTCACTAAATGCCAGGTGTTTTGAATAACTCCAGGGATGGTGACTCACAGAATTCCAGCATGGTGATGGTTGGAAGAGACCTCTAGGGATCATCCAGTCCAACTCCCCTGCTCCATAACAGCTTGTCTAGTATCACTTCCAGGTGGAGTTGGAATCTCTCCACAGAAGGAGACTTCACAAGCTCTCTGGGCAACCTGGGCCAGGGCTCTGGCACCCTTAAGGCGAAGAAGTTTCTCCTTCTATTCAGATGGAAACTCCTGGCTTACAGTTTGTGCCCATTGCCCCTTGGCCTGGCCCTGGGCACCACTGAGAAGAGTCTGGCCCCAGCCTCTTGCTCTCACCCTTTAGATATTGATAAGCATTGACTCAGCCACCGTCAGCCTGTGCCAGGGCTTAACAACTCTTTTCAGGAAGAAATTGTTCCTAATATCCAACCTAAACATCCCCCTTGTGCAGCTTCAGGCCATTTCCTCTTGTCCTATCACTGATCACCTGGAAGAAGAGGCCAACCCCCACCTCACTCCAACCTCCTTTCAGAGACTTAGAGAGTGAGAAGGTGTCCCCTCAGCCTTCTCTTCTCCAGACTAAACAACCCCAGTTCCCTCTGCTGCTTCTCACAACACTTGTGCTCTAGAACCTTCACCACCTTTGTTGCCCTTCTCTGGCCACACTCCAGCACTTCAATGTTCTTGCAGTGAGTGGCACAAAACTGAACCCAGGATTCGAGGTGTTGCCTCCCCAGTGCCCAGTCCAGGAGGACAATCCCTGCCCTAGTCCTGCTGTCACTAGTGCTGACCCAAGCCAGGATGCTGTTGGCCTTCTTAGGCGCGTGGGCACACTGCTGCCTCATCTCGAGCTACTGTGTACCAACACCTCAAGCTCCCTCCCCTTCCTTCTCTTAGCCCTTCCCCTCCCGGTGCCGGTGTCCGTTCCATAACCAGCCCTCCCTGCGCCACTTCCGCCTCCCGGCGCTCGCTCCCGGTTCCGGCGGCGAGGCCAGGCCAGGCCAGCCCGGGGGGGCCAGGCGGGGCTATGTTGCTGCTCGGCGGAGCGGTGCGGCGGTTCTTGCGGGTCGGAGCAGTGGCCAGGTCAGCGGGGAGGGGGCGGGGCGGTGGGACCAACGGCCAGCCCTGCCCCGAGCACCAGCACCGGGACCAGCAGGAGGCTGTCAAGGCATGCGGGGAGCGGTGCGAGGCCTCTCTGGGCGTCCCTTCTGCCCTCCCCGCGCTGCGCGGTCGGGCCTGTGCGGGCAGAGGGAGCGACACCCGCCGGTGCCCGATAGGCCTCTGCAGGGGGAGGGACTGATCTCTCCGGTGTGGTGCTATGTTGTGTTAATTCCCCCCCTTTTCAGGTCTAAAATGATGAAGAACTGGGGCGTCATCGGGGGAGTAGCCGCTGCCGTGGCCGCGGGGATGTACGTGCTGTGGGGACCCATCACCGAGAGGAAGAGGCGCAGGAGAGGTACGGAGGTGGTGGGTAGGAGGGGGCAGAAGGTGACAGCCTGCTCCCAGCATCAAAAACATAGGAAAATGGCCCAAAAGTGCTTTCTTCAGGGCCTCTAGGCTTCCTCTGGGTGCTCTCCTCCCGCTCTGGCTGTTCTCCTCACTGCTGGACACACACCAAGTTCTGGTTGTTATTATTATCGCCCTCTGCAAATTATTGTCTCTTGCTAAAGATGCAGTTTTGGTCACTGTCCCGTTTAGAAATGTAAAAATTGGAAAAAATATCTATTGAACAAAGGGGTTTTGTTCCTTATGTAGTGCCTGAATTGTATCAATTACATTTTTTCTAAAATTAGACAGGTTTTATTTGGCATTTTGGAATGCAAAACAATTGTGTTCTTACTGACCATTAGTACCAGAGCAGTGAAAGTCTCTTGCTAAGCAGAGTCATACAGAAATACTCTTAATTAATCCTTGGCAACCCAGGAGTTGTCGTAACCACTAATCTGAGCTCAAGGGAAGCTTTAGCAAACCAGGCTGAGCCAGTGCGAACCTTTGTGTTGTTGATAGAAATCTGTTGCTGGCAGGAAGAAAAAGAGGATTTTTCAAGGAAAATTTAAAAAGAAATCTGTGAGACCACCATGTCTGTAAATACTGCACAGTGTGTACTGGCCAGAGTCTGCTGGGTTTCATGGGGTGCAAGTACCAAATAAACTGAAATAATTTAATTTTAATGGTGTTTAATACCTAATGAAGCACTTGCTACTGAAAGTAGCTACTCTGCCCTAGTGAGGCCACAGCTGGAGTTCTGTGTCCAGTTCTGGGCTCCCCAGTGCAAGAGAGACAAGGAACTACAAGAGAGTCCAGCAGAGGCTCTCAAGATGCTGAGAGGACTGGAGCATCTCTGGCAGGAGGAAAGGCTGAGAGCTCTGGGGCTGCTTAGCCTGGAGAAGAGCAGAGCCAGAGGGGAGCTGCTCCATGCTGAGCAAGAGCTAAAGGGTGGGGGTAAGAGGATGGGACCAGTCTCGAGATTTCCTAGACTTTGTGGTTTAAACTCTTACACTTCCATTTGCAGGGCTTGTACCTGGTCTTCTTAACTTGGGAAATACCTGTTTCATGAACTCCTTGCTGCAGGGCTTATCTTCCTGCCCATCTTTTGTCAAGTGGCTGGAGGAATTTACAGCACAATACAAGACAGAGCAGAACCTGTCTGCTGAGCATCGATATTTATCAATCACTTTGCTGCATCTCCTAAGAGGTATTTGAACATTTTCATGTTGTGGTAAACTAAGAAGAAAATACTTAGGTGGCTGAAGGTGAGGCAGCAGTGTGCCCACGTGGCTAAGAAGGCCAACAGCATCCTGGCTTGGGTCAGCACTAGTGTGGCAGCAGGACTAGGGCAGGGATTGTCCTCCTGGACTGGGCACTGGGGAGGCAACACTTCACATCCTGGGTTCAGTTTTGGGTCCCTCACTGCAAGAACAACATTGAGGTGCTGGAGTGTGTCCAGAGAAGGGCAACAAAAGTGAAGGGTCTAGAGCACAAGTGTTGTTAGGAGCAGCTTGAAGGAATTGGGATTGGTTAGAGTGGAGAAGAGGAGGCTCAGGGGAGCCCTTCTTGCCCTCAACAACTCCCTGAAAGGAGGTTGGAGTCAGGTGGGGCTTGGTCTCTTCTCCCAAGGAACAAGCAAGAGGAAATGGCCTCAAGTTGCACAAGGGGGATGTTTAGGTTGGATAATACAAACAATTTCTTCCCTGAAAGAGTGGTTAGGTATTGCTTAACAGGCTGCCCAGGGCAGTGTTGGTGTCACCATCCCTGGAGGAGTTGAAAAGCCATGGAGATGTGGTGCTGAGGGCCATGGTGACCTGGCAGCATTAGGTTGGACTTGATGATCTTAGTGCTGTTTTCCAACCTTAATGATTCTGTGATTCTAAAAAAGTGTCTTTCCAGACAGTGTTGATGTTATTTATTGTGTGTCAGTTGAGAAACCTTTCACTTTGCATAGGTGCTAGATGAGCTGGATGGATACAGTCAGTTACCCTCAGGCAGCTGAGAATGGTAATCAACAACTACTAGTTTGACTGTCATTGTCTCCCTGTGGTCACCAAGAGTAACTGCTGTAATCAATTAGATGATGTTTAAGTAACACACAGCCTAAACCAAACAGGTTTGTGTTCTAACCATTCTTGGTGGCTCCTTCTAACATTTTTAAATGTTGTGTCTCTAGCTTTGTCCTGTCAAGAGATGACAGAAGATGATGTCCTGGATGCAAGCTGCCTGTTAGAAGTGTTACGATTGTACAGGTGGCACATCTCCTCCTTTGAAGAGCAGGTGATGACAGAACTCTGACTGCCTGACAGACACCTCACTGCTTAGATATGGCTGATGCTGTGTTAGTAAGAGCTAAGAGTGTCACATCTGAATCTCTGCTGTAGCAAAAGATTTGCTTTCAAAAGGGAAGGAAACCAGGCATGTGATTGATGAATGAGTGTTTTCAGTTTGCTGAGATACTCATCATGAAAACCCTGGCTGCTTCAAAACCTCAAAATTACCTTCAAATTTGGAGGCAGTAGGATTAAAATAGAACAGATACAGCCTACTAAATAGAACAGATCTACTTCACTGTAGATCTTGGGTCTGTGCTGACATGCTCTGTGGCTAATGGGCTTTGCTGCTTTGAGGGTGGGCTCTGGAACACCTCTCCTATGAGGACAGGCTGAGGGAGCTGGGATTGTTCAGCATGGAAAAGAGAAGACTTTGGGGAGACCTACTAGTGACCTTCCAGTACCTAAAGGGAACTTACAAGAAGGCTGCAGAGGGCCTGTTTGCAAATGCCTGTAGTGAAAGGACAAGGGGCAATGGTTTTAAATTGGAGAAGAGTAGATTTAGACTTGATATTAGGAAAAAGTTCCTCACCATGAGGGTGGTGGAACACTGGACCAGGTTGCCCAGGGAGGTGGTTGAGTTCCCATCCCTGGAGGCATTCCAGGTGAGGCTTGCCAGGGCTCTGGGCAACCTGATCTAGATGGGGATGTTCCTGCCCACTGCAGGGGGGTTGGACTAGATGAGCTCCAGAGGTCCCTTCCAACCCAAATGATTCTATGATTCACTAACATTTCCAAGTTTAGTTACATGTAACATACAGGATTTCTAGGGTCGTAACATATAGGATTTCTAATGTTTCTCAGTATTTCCAGTCCCTAAATGTGTGCAGCTGGCCAATGAACTCAAACAATTATCTCACTCATAAAATGCAGTTTTATATTTGAGAGGCAGAGGGAACAGCAGAGATGCCAATTATGCTTTTACTAAAATCAAGGAAAGCAGCCATTTGTGCATTCATTTTTCTTCAAGTATTTTAGTACCTTTTGAATTGATAAGGCCCAGAATATTTTTAATAATGTGTGCTGTTAATGAAATTCAGCTTTACACAAAAAGCTTTTTGGCAAACCTGCAGCAGATGCACAAATGATTGCTAGTAATACATTAGATGGGCTCTAAGCAGTGATTTCTCCTTTCATTTCTTACTCCAGTGAGGTAGTCAGATGTATATCAGAACTCCTGGTGTGGATTTTGGATGCCTTGTGTTTTCACTTCCTCTAAGTCTCATGCCTCTTGTTTGTACAGGATGCTCATGAGCTATTTCATGTCCTTACCTCTTCGTTAGAGGATGAGCGGGATCGCCAGCCTCGTGTGACGCACTTGTTCGACGTGCAGGCGCTAGAGGTGACTTCTTTACCAATCTCATTTCATGGTCAGGAGAATTTTCCATACTCTGCCTAGATCCCTAAGTGTGTCAAGTATAAAAGTGTCTTGTTTAGAAACTGAAGAGTTTTTCATGAGGTTTACAAAGCTGTGCTTTAGATAAAAAGGAATCAATAGATCAGGATAAAAAAACTGTGTTGGTTTTCTTTTTAAGCGAATGAGTTTGAGTTTATAGTGATCCCACTTTCAGGAGGTCATCTACATTCCTAAATCCATGGAAGATAGGAATTGAAATACCAGCAAGTAGTCCATCTAAGCAGCTACTCTTATGTGTTAGGAGTTGACCTGTGAAAGAGGTTTAAAAACTGCAAGATGGACAGTCCATTTGGAGGTGAAATTTATCTTAACCCTCCAGTTTAGTGCTGAACTTCATGCAGACAGGAATTTTCTGTCTCTTTTTGTCTAAAATATGTGTAAAATGTTTATAAAGTGTTACACTTTATCTTAGTACTCTGAGGAACAGAATTCTGCAGATTAATTACTCATTTTACTCAAAGTGTTCTTTTTGTCAGTTACAAACTTGTTGCATACCAGAGTTGTTTTTTTTGCCTCCCTCAAATACAGAGAACTCCCACAATAGTTCTTGTGTCAGAAAAGCATATTAGGGATGAAATAAGAACATATTTAATACTTCATGGTTTCTGAAGTAGGGTTAATGAAATCTTTTATCTTCCTCTGTAGCAGCCAGAGATAACCCAAAAGCAAATAAGCTGCAGAACAAGAGGTATGCTTTTTCCATTCTGAAATAGGAATATTCATAGTGTAGTTGCTTTGTTTATTAAGGGGATAATATTACTTGATCTTTGTCTATATTGGGCTGAAATCTCTCTCTTCAGCTGTAGAAAACCATGTTAATTATTAGTTAGTGGGACAGCACATGTTCCAGAGCAGTTACTTTTCTTACTGGAGGCCAGAAATGTGGAACTGCAGTGATGGACACAGATGCACTGAAAATAAAGGAACAATTTCACCCTTGTGTTTCAGGGTCTCTTCCTCCTGTATCAAACCACTGGAAATCACAGCATCCTTTCCATGGGAGGCTGACCAGCAACATGGTTTGCAAACACTGTGAACACCAGGTATGAGAACCTGTGTCTCCTAGTATGTATATGTGAGGAGAGTTCACTTTGTGGGGAGAGTAGCTCACTTATCAGGCAGAGAAAGAGCTGGCATATCACACTGAGTACTCAGTACCACAGCTATCATATATTGAAAATCCACTCACCTGGGTGGTGGTTTAGGATGAGCTATTGAGGACTCAGCATTCAGATGACACATGCAAAGCCAAAGTCAGCTGCTGTCCAGTTATCCAGGGGAAGAAGCTGAAGATAACCTGAGCAAAGAAAAAAGTAGAGAAAATAAATCTCATTTGTAGATCATCAAACTAAGAGTATGTTTAGTACTTGTAGTTTTCACCCCGTTGCAGATATATTTAAGTGAACAAGGGCAGCTTCAGCAGAAAAAGGCTAAGCAGCACCACGTGTATGTTGTGTTGCTTAGCAAGGTACTTGGTGGCTGTGACCCTGTTGTCAAAATAGGGTTGACCCTATTCCACCTGCTAACTGTGGACAGCAGAGGGCATAGAGAGTCAAAGAGTCATTAAGGTTGGAAAAGACCTTGAAGATCCCCAAGTCCAACTGTCCTACTCCTCTTCTGCGAGGTTGGTTGGGGTTTTATTTTTGGACTAGCGTGAATTTTAGCTCATTGGTTCTGTGTACAATTTTCTTGCAGAGTCCTGTGAGGTATGATACCTTTGACAGCCTCTCCCTGATTATTCCTGCAGCTGTGTGGGTATGTACAACCCAAGGAGATTGCCTGTTGCCTTGTCATCATAGCTCTGAGCTTCTCTAGGGCCTTTGTGAAGTTGCTACAGCCCAAGTGTAACTGAGTAGCTGCAGTGTATTTTCTTGCCTTTCAGCAAATGATCCTGCTGTGCTAATACAGTATCTTATCACTTATGTCTTGGTGTAAATTACCAGTTAGTACAACAAGCAGGACTTTATTGACACCAGTAGGGTTTTCTGTTTCTCCTGGTGGAGTATTTGGGTATAATTTGAACAGAGCAGATCATATCCTGAGGGCTGTTTCTGGCAGTAGTAGAAAGTGACCTTTGGGTGCTCTGTCTCTGTGCTGATAGTACACAAGTTACCCAGTACAAGCTTTTGGATCCAAGTGATTTTAACTGGAAATTGTTGCCATTTCTTTTTGGCTCTCTGAAAAAATGTTCAAGTGACCAAGCACTGTAGATTTTAGGGGGCAAAATGTGCAGGGTATTTTTGAGCTAGAATAGTTTGTTAATGGCTGCTAGGGATTTGTCTTTCCAGACAAGTAACAACTATTTGCACTCATGGAAACTCTGACTCTGACCTACAGAATACACTCCTGGGCAGCTAGGATTGGGATTTGGACACAACTGCTGCTATTTGTGGTTTATTTTATATCAGCATTGAAGATTATTTCCTTCATGCTTGGCAGTATGTGATACTGTCTACAAGGAAGATAGGAGGGAGTGCCTAAATTCAATTAAATACTCTATTTCTCCTATATAGAGGGTCAGAGGGCATAAAGTGACCCATTTAGAGAAAAATAGTAAGAGGGCCAGGAATCTGTAGTTTAAATCCCTACTAAAGCAGTCACTCAGGGGACTCACAGCTATATTGCCCTCATCTACAGCCTGCAGTGTTTTCCATGTTTAATCCTGAGGCTGAGGAAGAATCCTCCTAGCTCCATTATCAGTGTTCAAGATCCAAAGCCAGTCAGTCATTTTTCTCCAGAAATAAGTCTGCAATTCTGTAGTTTATAATGGGAGAAATTAGGAAAAAAACTCTCCCCAAATGTAAGTGCTTTACACCCTAAAATTACTGCAAATAATTCTGTTTTCTGATACTCAGGGTTGTCCTATGACACTGGACCACTGCCTCCATCATTTCATCTCCTGTGAATCTGTAAAGGATGTTGTGTGTGACAACTGCACCAAAGTATGTCATTTTCCTTTTTAGAACCTTCTAGCTCAGTTGTAAGCCTGCTGACAGAATGATGGCTTCAGTTTGCTGGTCCTTTCTTTGTGACTCCAGGAAATCCTCTAGCCTGGGATTTCTTATGTTTATAATGGAGTTCTTACAGAATATTCTGAGTTTTGATTTTTTACTGATCTAACAAAATGCACAAATACTTTATTCTGTAATTAGCAGGTATTGGTTAGATAATACTTGGGATTTTTTGTTTGTTTGTTCTGGTATTTTAAACAGGATTTTTACAGCTGCCTGTTTGAAAACCAACAGAAATAGCTACACCTATACCTGAAGACTGGGCTTGTTCTGTAAATGCTCTTTTCTGCTTGATTTTGGTTTAGATTTCTGATTCATTAAGATAGGCCAACAGCTCTTAGAATTCTACTCAAGGCATTAGTTACACGTACAGCTTTCTATCTAGACAATTGCTTTAGTCTAGGTGTAACCAAATGGCTTTATTCTTTTTCCCCTTTGATTTCAGATTCAGGCAGAAGGGACTCAGAATGGACAGAACATAGAAAACCAGAGAACAACATTTGTTAAGCAATTAAAGTTAGGAAAGGTGAGACAAGCTAACCTTCCAAATCTATTTCTAGTTCCTATTCTACAATAATTTTTCTTTAATCTCTCTGCTTGATGTCCATTTTTTGGTAGGAGACTACTTTCATGTTTTACTTAAATATAAGCTCATTTGTCAAATATTTGTAGGCATTGAGGTCTCAATTCAGCAAAACATCAAACTCTATAGCTCAAGGAATGGGAGCATTCTCTTGTTATTCAGCAAAACACTTAAAACCTGACTTTGGCTCAGTGGCAGTTCCTGTGTTTTGCATTAATTCTTGTTTTCCTCACTAAGTGAAGTGATTCATATGTACAATGATTGTGACACTTTAAGGAATTCACATTTGAAAGAAACTAAGAGGTTCTAAATACAGAATATGATGCTAAACATCAGGTGTGGTTTAGATGAGCTGCTGTAATGATACAGTGCAAAGGACAACAGGGCACTGGCTCTGTAATTAAGAGTCTCACATGCCATTAATAATAATAACATGTACTTATTGATAGAGATGAACTCTGGCATGATTTGGAAATGTCAGATATTTATCACTATTTCACTTTTTCCCCCCGATAGTCTCACTGTGCAAGGCCATTAGTGATTATCAGCAAATGTCTTAGAACAGCTCACTCCTTCTACCCTCACAGATCAACAAGCTAGAGGAGATTGACAGGTGAGGGGGTTTTTTTAGGAGCACACATGTATTTTGATTGATTTTTCTTCCCTTTGGAGAAAAAGCTTAACATTAGCTGTCCTACAGCTGAGAGAGTAGTGACATTGTCAGGAATCTCAAGGGAGTTGTGAGTTAGTGTCATGTCCTGGGGATACTACTGCCAATAAGCTTACACACAGATAGTAGCACATACAGAAACACTTCAGTGATGCATTTCCTTACCCCCTAGTCTTACCAGTTCTGTTAGTATGCTTTTAACTTGAACAGCTTTTCCTTGTCATTTAAAAATTGTCTTTTGACTCTCCTTTTCTCTGTGGGATATTGCTGAAGCTCCCTCAGTGTTTGTGCATCCATCTGCAAAGACTGAGCTGGTCAAACCAAGGCATTCCTCTGAAACGATATGAACATGTACAGTTCAATGAGTTCCTCATCATGGACATCTACAAATATCACATTCCAGTGCACAAATCAAACCAGGATGAGCTGAACCAGAAAAACTCTGAAGAGACAACTCCTGGAACAAAGGATGGCATAGCAGTAAAGCCTTCAGGTACTGATTTTGCAAAGAAAATCTGTTTCAGTGAGAAACCAGCCTAATCTACAGAATGAGGATTATCTGGAGGGAGACTCCTTTTGTAAACAGGGTCATTTTCATATTTGTGTCCTGCAAAACCAATTACCACTGTCTTTGGATCTTCTACTCCTCTCCATCTCTTAAGAGATTGTGATAGGTAATGAATTAAAACAAGTAAAATATCTTCTTCTGTGATGAAAGGTGCTGCAGGAGTAGAAGCATTGTTACTAGCAATATTAATAGTAGTATTTACATTAAAATTACTGAAGGTCTACTTTCTGTTGCAGATGCAGAGCAGCCAGCTGGTACCAAGCCCCTCTTTATGAATGGTGCCTCCTCCTCTTCCTTTTTGATGTCCTCGGGAACATTCCCACTTGCTGCATTACCTGAGTGCAGGTAAGTTAAAGATCTGGAGCCTATCTTGTATTTTCTGTCCCTTCCAATTATGGCTGCCTTTATCTTGGCTCTGTTACAAGGCTGCATTGTCACATCTAGTCTAGCTCCTGTGTGAAATTGCTTTTCTCTTGGCTGATTTTTAGTGCCTTCATTTCTCTCCCAGAAAGTGGAGTAAAGCACACTACAAGCAAAACTCAAAAATCTCCTTTCTCTGGTTCATAGTGCAGTAAATCATCCTTCTGAAGAGCCATCATCCTATTCTTGCTCTTTTCCTCTACCCCTTCCTTCCTTTTTTTCCCCTCTTACTCTGATTTTAAAACTATTGCAAGAAATCCATTGATCTCTTAATAGATCTTTTTTCAAACATTACATTTAAGAAGCTTGATTTAAATTCCAGCTGCCACCATTCTACTTAGTAAATCAGCCTTGATGTTTCTCCTGATGATATTTTCTTTGCCTTTGACAGTGTTCACTTATTTTCACTCTGGTGACTGACGTTTAGTTAGTTCTGTACCACTTCTTCCACCTGCCATTGTGTATTTTCTCCATGGGGAAGACAATTCCCACAATCTCTGTGTGAAATGCAAAGCCTGGAAGCATATTGTGCCAAATGTTGGTTCTGAAGACAGTTGTAGACCAAGTCCTCTATTAGCTGTGGGTTGCCTGCTGCAATTTTCTCTCTTTTCAGTTAAAACACACCCTTCTAGATTAGCTTTTCTGTCCAGTGACAGTGCTTTACAACTAAACAGTGGCACACTGGTAGGTGTGATGGAAAATGCTGTCTCAAAATTCAGTCAGTTATGGTGTACAAAACAGAGTGGCCTTCTGTAGCATGTACTTTTAGAAATGGTTTGGTTTTCTTGAGAGTTTCACCCAAACAGGAGGAAAAACTTTCCTGTGAGGGTGCCAGAGAGGTTGTGGAGTCTCATACTGTGGAAAGAATCCAAACCCCAGCTGGAGGTGATCCTGAGTAACCTGCCCTGGGTGACCCTGCTGGAGCAGGGGGTTTGGACTGGATGATCCCTAGAGGTCCCTTCCAACCCTCACCAGGCTGGGATTGTGGGATAATAAAATAAAGCAGCAGTGCANTGAGGAGGAGCGTGGATGGAGCCCTCCCTGGAGCTTTGTTCGTGAAGCCTAGCCACGACAGCAGGCACAGTGTCTCTTACAGAGCCAACTATTTGCTCTAAAAAGCAACTGCAACTCAAAACAAAGCAAGCAGGGCTGCTCCATGTGTGATCCACAGAGCTGCTGACCATTTCTCCTTTGTCCTCCAGCTCCCCTGTCTACCTTTACCGTCTGATGGCTGTTATAGTTCACCACGGGGACATGCACTCGGGACACTTTGTGACCTACCGGCGCTCTCCCCCTCCCCCCAGGAAGCCTTTCTCTGTCAGCAGCCAGTGGCTCTGGATTTCGGATGACACTGTGCGCAGAGCCAGCCTGCAGGAAGTCCTCTCCTCCAGCGCTTATTTGCTTTTTTATGAGCGAGTTCAGCCGAGGGTGCAGCACCAGAGCTCAAAGGCTGAAGACAGGACAAAAGCTGCCACAATTCCTCTTAACTAGATCGTTGCACCTCTTGTCTGTTATGCAAAATAACCCACCACAGGCCCTTTAACTCTTCCCCTTCCTCCCCCTCCTCTGGCAATGCCTGGCACCTGCTAGGGGCCGTGGGGTTGTTTTTTTAATGTACCAAAATGATGCTGCTCAAAGCTGGTCTGCTAACGTCCTGCAGAGTATCTGTCTGTGTCAGAGAAGCATTTACTTCTGTTTGGTAGTGAGTTTTGTCAACATCACAGCTCATAAACAGGCAATTTCAAAGAGGCTTCCCATATTCTGCCAAGCAGGTGTAATTTTCATCCTTTTACATTTCACTGCTGAGGTTTCTCTGAGCAAGGGAGCTCCAGAAGCAGCTGATGGGAAGCAACTGGTATCAAAGACAGTGATTTAAAGAAACAAAAGTGCCTTGAGCTTATATAAACAGCCACATCACCATTGTCTCAGTCCACTTGCATGTCAGCTGCCTTCTGAGCAATGCCTCAAGACAATGGGATGAACTCCTAAGGGAATCGGATTCTCTGGATGTCCCAGCTAATCCAGCAAGTAAGGCATCTCCACAGAACAAGCACCATCCAAAAAAAACCAATTTCCTAAGACTTCAGTTCTTTATACATTCTAGAAGTACTTCTGCTGTTTCAAGGTTTTGAGGTTGATTCAAGATTCTCCTTTTTCCAGGAGAAAAGATCCAATTTTTATCTCTTAAGAGCTGAGGCCCCCCTGATGTATTGCTCTGTATCTTTGGATTATAGCTGAAATCCAGAGCCACAAGTGTTTGCTAGCAAGCAGTATTGTAATTTTATTTGTCACTCTGAAACTGTTGAATACAGTTGCTTGTAGTATTGACTACAATTTCTAATGCTGTGATTTCCAGGCTACTGTACCTGGTGTTCTAGACTTGCCCTTCCTGTTTTAACACTGAAAACTGCCATTTCTCATCAACCAGCCATGCTGTCTTGCCTTCCAGCTGAGCTTTAGAGCTTGTACCAGCTGTGATTGTGAGCTGAGATGTGGAGCAACCCAAGTGTCCTCCTTAAGTCAGAGGGTATACAATGAAGTCAGGACTGTTGGGCACACAGTGGTCTTGTGAAGTAGTCCAGAAAAGCTGGTGTCACTGCATCAGCCACACAGGTGGCCATATAGACAGAAGCAAGGTGTCCTTTGCTGCTCTAAGATTGTTTGTCATGTCCAAAAAATAAACCTCCAACAAAGTGCAGAGGGAGAAGCAGCAAAAAGATCATCCTTTTGACTGCTTTTACGTTACCAGGAATAATATAAGCTATTTTTAACTCTTTTCTATCCTTGTAAGCTTGGAAGAGAAAAAGACTTCATTCAGCAGACAAGCTTTCTGAGTGTAAAAACAGCAGCTAACTTTTCAAAGGATTACAACTGTCTTAATAGGGGTTTTTTTAGCACAACTTTGTACCTCATATATCCATATTGCTGCCCAAAGCTTGCATACACATTCAGAGTTCCTTAACAGGAGGCTAAAAACGAGCCAAAACAGGAGTGATAATGGGTGTAGATGCAAAAATATTTACAAGCCTTATCATTCCAGAGTATGGAAGAGAATTCCTGCTCCCAGTAATGCTCACAGGACATAAAAAGAGTCTTTATAAATCCACTGACATACTAGTTCCTGAGAAGTCTCCCTGCCTGGGCTAGACTAGCAGTAGCAAGGATTTAATCTATTTTAAGTTACAGAAAAACAACAAGAGAACAATCTAGAAGGATGCAAAATGCCAAAAATTAAGACCTAAAGGCCATGCAGAAAGTGAAAGCCTTCTGCTCTGGGCAGCATGGGGAGCTCAGGAAAGGAGTGCTGGGTGTCCCTGAAGGAAACAACATCATGCAAAGCATCTAGCTCCAGCAGCTCTAGCATTTGTACCTCAGAACTTCACAACATTTCCACTGGCAGCAGTGTGTATTCTGTGGTACCTGTTCTCCACAGAGACTATTTATAGAGCTTTTAACTGAGTTTTTAAGTTGTTCATCTGAGCAGGTCCCTTTGTTGTGGAGATGGGTCACACCATGGGTACACAAGGGACTCAACAGCTTGTAACAGGGCCACAAAGAATGTTACTGCAAGCTCACACCTTCAGGATATTTTCCTTTTGCATGAAGCTGCTTTCTAGTAGGCCCAGTTTGATGAGGATGAAAGCACAGTTGCTGTGTGATACTGAGAAACTGCTCAGCTTCACTCAGCTGCAGATCTGCTCTGAAAACTTCCTCAAGGGCTGAAACAATGAGGGTTGAGGAGTCAGCACTTGTTCTAGCTTTCCCTGTGAGGAAGGAGTAGATGGACTTGGCTTAGCCCTCAGTGTGAGGAGAGGAACCTGAGCTGTGCTGGTTACTCTCAGCTACTGTGAGCATCAAGGAGCTCTGCAAATGTTTGCCACCTAACCCACACCTTCTGAAGTCCCTGGGCTCTGTGCAGGCACATGAGGCTCATCAAATGCTGTGAACTTGTTAACTCATGTTTCCATGAAGGTGTTAATAAAGAGTTAAAAACTATCAGATGTGACCTCCCAGATGACATCTCTGTGTTTGGGTTATTGTCTTTTGTGCATTATTTAAAAAAGGATGTTATTGTTAGTCAAACCACTGCACTGCTCTTTGAAGTTGTGTTTTCACTTCAGGGTATTTTTGTAACTGTACAGTAGCAATAAAAGAAGAAACTTACTAGAAAAAGTAGCTGTTGGGGTGTGATACTGTCTTGGAACAGAGATCAAGCATTTGGTATGTGCACTAATAGCAGCACTTTACATTCTCTGGATGAGAACCATTCATGCAGGAGTTCTCCCTACATACAGCATTGTCATTGAATTGTTTAGGTTGGAAAAGACCTCTAAGATCATTGAGTCCAACCATTAACCTAACACTGCCAAGTCACCACTAAACCATGTCCCTCAGCACCACATCTACACTTTTTTTGGACACTTCCAGGGATGGCAACTCCTTCACTGCCCTGCCTGGCCAATGCTTAACCACTCTTTCAGTAAAGAAATTGTTCCTAATGTCCAACCTAAACCTCCCCTGGTGCAACTTGAGGCCATTTCCTCTCATCCTGTCATTTCTTCCTTGGGAGAAGAGACCAACTTCCACCTTGCTCCATCCTCCTTTCAGGGAGTTGGAGAGAGCCAGAAGGTCTCCCTTGAGGCTCCTTTGGTCCAGACTAACCAACCCCAGTTCCCTCAGCTGCTCCTCACAACACTTGTGCTCTAGACCCTCCACCAGCTTCATTGCCCTTCTCTGGACACACTCCAGCACCTCAATGTCCTTTTGTGGTTGTGTCAGAGGGTGCGAAGTACCAACTCCAAATTACCTAGTGATGTTAATTCCACAGACCTAATGGACCAACTGCTGAAGGATAGAGCACAGCACTAATTCAGATGCTTGTAGCCTGCTTACAGGGGGAATCAGTTCACATTCTCACTCAGTACTTACCATTGCTTGATTCTTCAAGACCTGTTGGTGACTTCAGTATTTCCTCATGTCAGCAGGATTCACAGTCAGCATGGAAGGGGGTGGCTTCCAGGTGGTCAGAATGGAATGCCTAGAGATGATTATTTAGAGAAACAGACACTCTCAGAAGCTGCAGACTTCCATGCTGCCTTGTCCATATAAATGCTCCAACCATCTTTCCCCAAAAGGTCATCTCATGCTGCCTGGTTCCTGCAGAAAAGACAGAAGGAAGAGGCCCTCTCCCTATCCAGCAGCATCTTGTGCTTCCTCCTGTCCCACCATGCTACTGACTGAAAGAACCTTGTCTTCTGCATAAGCAGAGGAATACAGAAGACAAAAGTCATAGTGCCTGTAAAACATGCATCCAGCCACATTGCACTCACTCTATACATATCTCACTGCTCCTCCACATCAGTCTCATTTGTATTTTATTTTTGAAAACCAAGCAAACTCTAGCCCATATAGAAAGTGACACAAGAAAGTTTCACCTGTTGGAACAGCATCAGCTTGAGATGATTACATCTTGTACTTCATAGTAGGTATAAACTATTTCATTGCTATCTCGAGGGCATAGAGTACTTTGATCTTTTTGGAAGAGTGGCTAGGTTAGGATCAGCTGAGAACAATCTTCCTCCTGAGGAAAACAAGGGCATTAGGCATTAAAAACCTGCATCAGCAGGACTACAGGAGCATTTCATGGAGAGAAAGCATTGTTGGCCTTTGAGATCAGTAGTCTTTAGTCACAGTCACAGTCTTTATTAACAAAGTTACCAAGTACACTATCTCCTCTCCTGGTTTAATTTCTTTATCTGGGACCTTGGATCATCACAAGTAGTGTCTGAATGAGAAATCAACAGTTATGTCAGGGGGGGAAAGGGAAAAAAAAGCTGTTATTGTGAGACTCAAAAGACCTGGTGTTTGCTTATCTCACTTCTTGGCGATACTCTTCACTTGGCGGAAGGTGAGGTTGATCCTTGGGGCAAGCACTCTCTTGCGGATGGGCAGGCTGTGGTACCAGTACATGTTGGTAGGGTACTTCATCAGCAGCAGGCTGCCATGGGCTAGCTGCAGCTTGATGGGCTCAATGTGCCTTGTTGCCTTCTTCCCTCTGGAATCACAATGCCTGAAAACAAAGTCCCTGCAAGCTCCAAAGGACACAGATGCAATAGGACTGCGTGGAACCAGTTCTTGCTCGTCATCTCGATGCTCGCCGATGTGGTCCTCGCCATCTTTGTATCTGCACACCAAAAAGATTGATTAGCTCCTCTACCATTCCAGTTAAATCAATGCAAACCAGCTTGTCAATGGTGTTGCACAAGCTATTTTTCAGTTGGAAGCCAGACATACCTGTTAATAAGGACAAAATTAAAAGTGTGTCCTGTGGCCACGGTGACGCGGTCCCTGATGAGGTTGAGAACTGGAATCCATGGCTTAGGAGAGAAGGTAACCCCTGAGTAAGTGTATGTTACCTCTGGGTCTCCATAGGTCACCAGCTTCCTTGGAATGTCATGCCATTTGCCAAACACCTGCAATTTTGTCATCTCACCTGTTTTTAAACAAGAGATGAGAAGGCTCAAAAGCAACTCTGTGTTACCTTTGCACATTTTAACACTCTCCTTGATTTGGAGCTTCTGTGAAGCTCCAGCAGGGACAAGAGGAATAACGATGCTGATGACAACCCATAAGCTGTCATCCATGTTCTAGTGTTTCTGTCTCAACAAAATGCTTAACTCTCAAGTTTGACACTGCTTTGCGTTCAGTGTGAGCACCCCAATCATATTCTGTGGTTGGATTAATGTGACCAGCCATATCTCATACACTATATGAGCCAGCAATGTGCCCTTGTGGCCAAGACCAATGGTTGACTGGGGTGTATTAAGAAGAATGTGACCAGCAGGTCACTGCCCTAGTGAGGCCACATCTGGAGTCTTGGGTCCAGTTCTGGGCTCCCCAGCTCAAGAGAGACAAGGAACTACTGGAGAGAGTCCAGCAGAGGCTCCCAAGATGCTGAGGGTACTGGAGCATCTCTGGGAGGAGGTAAAGCTGAGAGCCCTGGGGCTGCTTAGCATGGAGAAGAGCAGAGCCAGAGGGGATCTGCTCCATGCTGATCAAGAGCTAAAGGGTGGGGGCAAGAGGCTGGGGCCAGACTGCTCAGTGGTCCTGAGGGCCAGGCCAAGGGGCAATGGGCACAAACTGGAACCCAGGAGGTTCCATCTGAACAGGAGAAGAAACTTCTTTGGTGTGAGGGTGCAGAGCCCTAGCCTAGACTGCCAGAGAGGTTGTGGAGGTTCCTTCTCTGGAGAGATGCCAAACCCACCCGGATGCCCCTGCTACAGCAGGGAGGTTGGACTGGATGATCCCCAGAGGTCCCTTCCAACCCCTACCATGCTGTGATACAGCTACAACAAACTCTTGTCACCATTCCAGGGTTACTCCAATTCACTTACAAGGTGAATGAAACCACTTGACACTCGCTTCAGAATTAACCCTGCAGCACCAGGGAAAACCCACTGAGCGTGGCAGAGATGGCCTGTTACCTTGGAAGTACTCCACATCCTCTTCTAGCTGCCGGAAAATCTCGTCAGCCTCTTCCCTGCCGAAGAGGAGCCGGTAGTCACAGCTCAGCCCCTCGGCGCCGATCTCTTGCCAAAGAGGCTGCCCCGAGAGGGGCTCCTCACCCCGCCGCCTCTTCCTGCCACCTCCTCCTCCCACCTCCCCGGGGGGACCTTTTTTTATCACGTATCTATCCATCGAGACCCGCTCGGAGGCACCAACAGCGGCGGAGGTGAGAGGCTGCGGGGACCGACTGGTCACCCCAAGGGGACTCCGTAAGAGCGAGAAAAGCCCAGGCCGGGGAGGGATCCAGGGGAATACTGAGGAAGTGCGCGTGCGCGGGCCGTGACCCTCCCTCCCCTCGCAGCAGGCCCAACCCCCTGCGCGCGCGCGCGATTTTGGCGCCAAATCCCTGTCCCGCCTCTCTCCCCACAGTTCGGTACTACTGCAGCCCCTCAGCGCTGTCCCTCGCCCGCTCCTCACCCTCACCTTCCTCCTCCTTCTCCTCCTCCGCCGCCATGATCGGGCAGAAGACGCTGCACTGCTTCTTCAGCGCTGCCCCGGCGAAGAAGCACGGGCGCTCCCCGGAGCCTGACTGCCATGCTGAGGTAAAGAGCGGGAGAGCTGGCGGCCGGTGAAGGGGCTGGCGGTTGGGAGAGATGGGTGGCCACTGCGGAGCGGGGAGAGGCGGCTGGAGGCGGAGAAGAAAGAGGGAATTGTGCCGCGGCCCTGGTGGCCCTTGTGGCTGTGGGGAGCCCCTAACGAAACCCCCGCGCTCCCATCTCGCCTGACTGAGCTGCCAATCGGGGCTACGCTCCGCCGTCGCCGCCCAATGGGCGCTAAGAGCCGCCGCCGCGTCACGGTTGGTAGGCTGAGGGGCTCTCCTCTAGCCAATAGACAAGAGCGGGCTCTTTCCCTTTGTCCAATAGAGAGCAAGAGGTTGGGCTAGCGCCTTTGGGCGGGGCCTGCGCGGGTCGGTGGCCAATGAGGACGGGGCCTGGGCTTGTTTTGCCGCGAAAATCCCACGTGCGGTGCCGCCGCGGGAGGGCGGAGCCTGGTCGGGACATGGCGGCGGTGGCGGGACGGATCCTGCAGCTCGGGCTGCGGACGGTCCCCATCTCCCCCCGCCCGCTCTGTACCCTCCTCTTCCGCCGCCCTTTCCAGGTCAGTGCCGCCAAGAAGGCGAAGGAAACGGGGGGTGAGTCGGCCGAGGGCTCTCCGCTGAGCCCGGAGCAGCAGGAGCGGATCCGCAGGAACAAGGAGGCAGCGTTACAGCGCCTGAGCGAGCGCAACGTGCCGCCGGGCTTCGGGGAGAGCTGGCGGCGGCAGCTGGCTGGAGAATTCTCCAAGCCCTACTTCATGGAGGTGAGACAGGAAGGGGAGGCTCTGCCCCTGGGGCTGTGGATGCTGCCTGCTCCCCACCCCGCCCCTGGGGCTGAGCCTGCTCGTTCTTCTCCTCCCCCTGCAGCTGATGACGTTTGTGGCAGAGGAGAGGAAACGCTACACAGTGTATCCACCCCCAGAGCAGGTCTTCACCTGGACACAGATGTGTGACATCAGGGATGTGAGTATTGCTGCTGGGCAGGGGTGGGTGGCAAGGGTCAGGGCTGGGCTGGCCACCAGGCCAAGTGACAGAGGCTGTCTGAACTTCTCTGCCTTCTCAAAGGGATGAGAAAGGGAATGAGGGAAAGAGATTGATGGAGTGGAAAAGAAAACTGAAACAGCTTTAATGAAAGTAGTAACAATCAAATGAAATATATAGAAAGCCACTATCAAACCTAACCCCCTGATGGCAATTACATCACCATCACCACTGATGCTGTGGCAGCAATGGGGAAGGTCCAGACTGGGCTCAGTGGCAGACAGGAACCAGAATCAAGAGCTTGCTCTTTTGTCGTTTGTTTGTGTGTTTGTTTTAGGATAAAGCTCGTTTATAAACTTTTTTTCAGGTAAAGGTTGTCATTTTGGGACAAGATCCATACCATGGACCTAATCAAGCTCATGGGCTCTGTTTCAGTGTCAAGAAGCCTGTTCCACCTCCCCCCAGGTATGACAGTGCTCAAAACCCCTTTTGCTTCCACCTTCTTTGCAGTTCTATGCTACTCAGAGCTGTGAGCCAGGGAAGGGATGGGGAGTGTGTTAGAATTGGAGTTGTGCATTGCCTAGACAAACATCACTGCAAAATTGTGGATGATTCTGTGTAGTTTGATGTTCTGATGAGCACATTGGACCAAAATTTATATTTTCAGTAGTGCTGAGACCTTCTCCCTCCCCACAGCTACCTAAAAGGAGGTTGTGGGCAGGGTAGGGTTGGTCCCCTTTGGTCTCTTCTCCCAGGTAACAAGGGACAGGATGAGAGGAAACAACCTCAGAGCAGGTTTAGGTTGGATATTAGGAACAATTTGTCTACCAAAAGCGTTGGCAAAGCCTGTTCCAGGCTGTCCAGGGCAGTGGTGGAGTCACCATCCCTGGAGGGGTTAAAAAGCCATGGAGATGTGGTGCTGATAATTTAGTGGTGACCTGGCAGTGGTGGTTAACAATTGGACCTGATCTGAAAGATCTCCTCCAAACTAAACAATTCCGTGATTCCAACCAGACACACAAAGGGGGGGGGGTGTCCTTGTTGCCTTCCTCCTACAAATGGCTTTATTATCTTTAATGATAAGTATTAAAAGTAGTGGAGGGAAAAAAAAGGCAGGAAGTGGTGCTGTTTCCTCTTTAATCATACAGATTAAAACATTCTGATGCTTTTCTTTGCAGCTTAGAAAATATTTACAAAGAACTGTCTACAGATATTGAGGGCTTCACCCATCCTGGCCATGGTGATCTAACTGGTTGGGCCAAGCAAGGTGAGTTAATAGCTGCTCTAGGAACATGCCCACCTAGAAACCAGACCCATGGTTAGGAACAGTCCCTCTGTGGAAGAGAGAATCAGTTCCCAGTGCTTAGCATAGAATCCTAGAATGGTTTGGGTTGGAAGGGACCTCTGGAGCTCATCTAGTCCAACCCCCCTGCAGTGGCCAGGGACATCCCCAACTAGAGCAGCTTGCCCAGAGCCCTGGCAAGCCTCACCTGTAGTGCCNGCTTCTGGGCTGCCAGCGTGCACTGTTTGCTCATGGCCAGCTTCTCAGCCACCAGCACCCCAAGTTCTTTTCTGCAGGGTTAAATTGATCATTTCTGAGGGGAAGCAGGAAAAAGCAGTTAATAAGAGTTGATGTTGGTGGTGGTTGTTCCATCCTCTGTCTCTCTGCTGCCTGCTGTAGGAGTGCTCCTGCTCAACGCTGTGCTGACGGTGCGAGCTCACCAGGCTACCTCCCACAAGGAGAAGGGCTGGGAGCAGTTCACTGATGTTGTGGTGTCCTGGCTCAACAAGAACTTGCATGGGGTGGTCTTCATGCTCTGGGGTGCCTATGCCCAGAAGAAAGGCAGCTCCATTGACAGGGTATGTGGCCTTTGCTTATTTTTCCCTCTGAGCTCCAATTTGTCTCCAGCTGGGTGGACACTAGAGGGCACTTCCCTTACAGAATTGAGGCTTTTCTCCCTGCTTGGACTCAACTTGGTGGTGTGTTGTTCTAGCTTAGCCTTTGCCAGAGTTAAGCAACAAAAGTGGACCAAGTGTAACTTTCTGTAGTCAGATAAGTGTCCAGCTGAGGACAGAGCTGATTTTTTTTCTAGGAAAAGGCTCATAAATAAGCCTAAAATTTGCTGTTAGACTTGACAGCAGTTGAAAGATGGCCAGGCTGTTACTGCAGCTTTACATAGTCCATCCTCCTCTGCTTAGTGGGACAGAAGTCTTGATTGTCACAGCCAATTCTTTAAGAGGAGGTAGAGAGAAGCAATCCCACCTAGCCTGGTCAAGGGCAGAGCAACCAAAATCTCCTCCAGGGAGCATGGAAGGACACAAAACGTAACATGGTTTCCTCTGCTGCTTCACAGAAGCGTCACCACGTCCTGCAGACTGCCCACCCCTCACCCTTCTCTGTCAACAGAGGCTTCTTTGGCTGTCAACATTTCTCCAAGACCAATGAGTTGTTGAAGAAGTCTGGGAAGAAACCTATTGACTGGAAAGCACTCTGAGCTGCTGTGGGGGCTCCTGGCTGCAAACACCTCCTGCCTGGGGGCTTCTCTCCTTCCTGAGACACTTCTGCTGCCCTGAGAGTTGCTCTTTGGGTGTTGATTTGACCAAACTTCCAGAGATGTTTTGTGTGTATATATATGTATATATATATACATTTTTTTAAAGATGTTTTCTTTTAAAGAGCAGATTTAGAGTGTTATATGGACAACTCTGCTGGCTGAACAGGTCTCAGCCTAGTTTGAAACAAAGAAATAAGAGTTGTAGATTAATTTATAGGAAAGAACAAAGAGTTCTGCCTTAATTTGTGTTTGTTGTTGTCATGGGAAGATCTTTCCAGGCTCTGGTGGAGGGATGGGAATTCTTCCAGCTGCTTTTTGTCCCTACCCTGTCTATCTTGGCCTCCTGTAGTGCAAATTCAGATCTAATCTTTGAGGGTGTGGAGATGACTCTGCAGGAGAAAAGGGAGATGTGCTTTTGGGTTTGGCTTAGATTGATTAGAAGTATGAGCTGTTGGGACTGTCAAGTCATACTTGGGTTAAATCCCACCCCCAGGAGCCAAGGGGAGGCAGCCAGCAAGTTCCTGGTCATGCTCTGAGCTTTTTTCTTGGCATATAAAGAGGAAAAGCAGAAGATTTTTAGGTTCTTTTGGGTGGCAGGTGAGCTGTGGTGCCCCTGAACTTGGTGGAACCCACCCATGGCAGCAGTGAAGGTTTGTTCATCAGGATCTGCCAGGGGCTGCAAATGGTTTAAGGTCTTCAACCAGAGGCAGGTTTATGTTTTGCCTTCCTGGGAACAGATGGAGGTTTTCTGGCCACTGTTGGATATTCCAGGGTGAAGACAAGGCTGGACTTGGCACGTGAAGTTTTCCAGTCCACCTTCAACTTGGTGATTCCTTTCATGGAAGTGAAGTGCCTTGTTTGTTTGGGAATTACATCAGTGTCTATAGAAGGTCTGGTGTTTGCTCCCAGAGGTGACACTAGCGCAAGAGAGGCTGACATTTTCTCTGCTTGTGTTTTTTCCTCTGTTTGGGCTTTTTTAGTTTTTTTTATAAATAAAATTGACTTTGTTCATGCTGTGCTGTGACCTTACACCAGTAGGGGTAAGGCAGGACACCCTGGCTCTGCAATGGGTGCTGCTCTGGGTGGGAGGTCCCTGCTTCCCTGGGGTGGGGGGGAGTGTTGGTGATGGTGTTTCCACTCTGGAGAGGCAAAGCCATGAGCTAGCAATGAGCCCTTGTGGCCAAGAGGCCAATGGCATCCTAGGATGCATTAAGAGGAGCGTGGCCAGCAGAGCCAGAGAGCTTATTCTCCCCTCTACTCTGCCCTGGGGAGGCCTCACCTGGAATACTGTGTCCAGTTGTGGGCCCCTCAGCTCCAGAAGGATAGGGAGCTGCTGGAGAGAGTCCAGCACGGGGCCACCAGGATTATTAAAGGAGTGGAGCATCAGCCCTGGGAGGACAGGCTGAGAGAGCTGGGTCTCTTCAGCCTGGACAAGAGGAGACTGAGACCACAGGAATGTTTATAATATGTTAAGGGTGAGTGTCAGGAGGAGAGAGCCAGGCTCTGCTCAATGGCATCTGATGTTAGGACGAGAGGGAATGGGAGCAAGTTGGATCACAGGAGGTTTAGTATTAACACGAGGAGGAACTTCTTTCCAGTGCAGGTGCCAGAGCACTGGCCCAGGCTGCCCAGGAGGCTGTGGAGTCTCCTCTGGAGCCATTGCAGAGCTGCCTGGACACATTGCTATGTGAGCTGGTCTAGGTGATGCTGTTCTGCCAGGGGGGTTGCACTAGATGATCTTTCTAGGTCCGTTCCAACCCCTAATCTATACTGTGAAAGCTTGTCCGCCTTGTCCCTGTGACCAGGCATAGAGCCAGGACACCTTTGTCCCCCAAGGATCAGATGTCCTGCTGGCTGTGCCACAATCCCTTGCCTCCAGCAGAAGCTTGCCAGGCGTGTTAGCAGGGAAATATTTCAGCTTGACGTTAACCATCACGTGCGAGGACGCAACCGTAACGCAACCACCAGAGTCAGGGGACACTGGGGTGGGCTGAAACATGGTCTTACCCTCACCCTGTGACCACCCCCTTGTTCCCTGGCAGCCTGCTGGCTTCTAGCCCAAGGTGGACAGAGTGAGCAGCTGAGAGAAGGGCAGCTGGAAGTCGTGGTGTGGGCAGGCACAGCCCACACTGCCAGCACAGAGAGGGGAAACCCACGGGGCTCAGCACTCATGGTGAGTGACCAGAGCTGAGGGGATGATAGGAGGGTCTGTGGGGGGTTTCCATCTTTACCATCCCCTGCTTTAAGCACTTGTAGAGATTGGTGGGTTTGGTTTGAGGTCCTCCCCCTTAATGTGAGGCGCTAGGGGTGGTAGTGGGGAGGGTCATGGGGTGCCTTTACCACCATCTGTAGGATACTTAGGAGCAGCTGGGGAGGTATGAGGGGGGTCATTTTGGCCTCTTAGTGCCCCACAGAGTGGTGCTGTGCCCCTCATCATCTCCCATCCAGACCTGCTTCTGTTTTGGGGAGTACAAATAGCTCCAGCTGAGCCTGGAGTCTAACTAAGTGAGTGGGGAGGGGCTGACTTGGTACAGGGGGGCTGCAGTGTGGGGAGCAATGGAGTAGGTGTCCTGGGGAGATCCTCCCTGCCCCAGCATCTCCTCACCTCTTCCCCCAGGGCAGGTGAATGCTGCTGGTTGCCCTGCTTCTGCTGGTGGTACCAGTGCTGCTCATCTGGTCCAAAATGTCTGTATATCAGCCTGGCAAGGAGGAAGAGGAGAAGTTGGAGCAGACCTCAGCACCACCCACCATAACCAAAAGCCCATCCCCCTGGAGCAGCAGGGCTGTGCTGGGTGAGCAGGAGCAGCTGGCTGTGTACAGCCCTGCCGCGCTTCGCCGGCCAGTCCTCACCAAATTTGTCCTGGGCTCCTTTGATGACTACTGCTCTGATGATGAGCTGGTGGCTGCAGCCTTCAGGGTGGGCAACAGGCGCAGCAGCCTGGCTGGGGCTGGGGGCACCAGCACTGAGCCCCCCACCATGGCTGCCCAGTTAGAGCCCACCACTGGCATGAGGTATGGTGTGGGGTAAAGATGGCTTATTTTGAAGTGGGGGATGATTTGTTTCTTGGGGACACTGTTGTGATAAATTGGGCAAGTCAATCCCAGTACAGTTGTTTTTCTTTCTGTCCAAGGACACTGAGGTGTTGGAGTGTGGCCAGAGAAGGGCAAGGAAGCTGGTGAAGGGTCTAGAGCACAAGTGTTGTGAGGAGCAGCTGAGGGAACTGGGGTTGGTTAGCCTGGAGAAGAGGAGGCTCAGGGGAGCCCTGGCTCTCTCCAGCTCCCTGGAAGGAGCAACCTCCTTCCAGTGAGGTGGGGATTGGCCTCTTCTCCCAAGGAACAAGTGATAGGAGAAGAGGAAACAGCCTCAAGTTGCACTAGGGGAGGTTTGGGTTAGTTAGATATTAGAACAATCTTTTCCCTGACAGAGTGGTTAGGCATTGTCCCAGGCTGCCCAAAGCAGTGGTGGAGTCACCATCCCTGGAGGGGTTCAAAAAACACATAGAAGTGGCACCTGGTGACATGGTTTAGCAGTGACTTGACAGTGTTAGGTTCATAGTTGGATAACTCAATTACTCAAGGCAGAAAAGCATCTCTTGGGTGGTTTTGTGATGAGCTGATGGAAGGCAGAGGAGCTTTGCTCCAAGGGTAGCTTCACCAGGAGGTTTTTTTCCCCCTGGTGCTGGCAGGGCCATGGAGCAGCTCACTGCTGCCTTGTGTGTAGCAGCTTCCTGTGTGGACACAGCCAACAGGCATATAAATAACTGGAAAGAAAGCCCTGCTGCCCAGCAGCTCCTGCCTGCTTTGCTCCTGGTTAAAAATAGAAGACCTTTGGCTGTGGGAACCTGCTGGATGCTTTCACAGTTTTCCACGTGTCTTTTTGCCTAGCCTGGGGGGGTGGGGTGGTTGAGTAGTCTCAGGGGGAGTGGGTGTTGCTCCTTGGGTCATGCTGGAGATGTGGTGGGTGCAGTTGGCAGGATGGGACGAGTGTGGTGACACAGGGGTTGGGGTGGGTATTGGGGATGTGGGGGGAAAGGGACTGTCTGGAGGCTGAGCTGCAGAGCAAACCAGGGGATATGTCAGAGGGATGAAGATAAACCTGGCACTGCCCCCTGCAGTGCTCCAGATGCTAGGGAAAACCCCTGAGGGCATGGAGAGACTTGGATCTCTCCCAACCTTCCCAGGGGGATTCCACACATTTCACAGAATCCTGGAATGGTTTGGGTGGGAAGGGACCTTCAGAGGTCATCTAATCCAACCCCCCTGCAGTCAGCAGGGACATCTCCAACTAGAGCAGGTTGCTCACAGCCCCAAACAACCTGACCTGGAATGGTTCCAGGGATGGGACATCTCCCACCTCTCTGGACAACCTGGGCCAAGGTCTCACCACCCTCATGGTGAAGAATTTCTTCCAAATATATAATCTAAAATCTCCTCTCTGGCAGTTTAAAGCCATCAGCCCTTGCCCTGCCATTATACTGCCTGGTGAAGTCCCTCCTTATTTCCACCATTCCATGACTCTATCAAACCATGGAGAGGACCAAGTCTGCTCTCCACTGCTGGACTCTCTTCAGATCCAACCCCCTAGTGTTGGAATTATTGGCTGGCAGCCACGTGCTTGTGCTCGTTGCTCCTGACAAGGGTTTGACCACCTGGCTGTGGGCTTGCTGCTGGTCTGTTGTGTCCTCCTGCAGGCCTAGCATGTCTGGGCTGCACCTGGCAAAGAGGGGCCGTGAGCAGAGGAAGATGGATCTCCAAAGGGACTTCACCGTCGCCTCGCCGGCAGAGTTTGTCACCCGCTTCGGGGGCAACCGTGTCATCGAGAAGGTCTTTTCCCCACCTGCCCCTGCCTTTGTCCCACGGGGTGGGTCGTTGCATTTCATGGGGGCATCCTTGAGCCTTGTCCCAAGTCTTCCATGACCATCAGGCTTGGATTGATGACAGTCTGGGGCAGCTCAGAGCTGTTTGTCCCCTGGATTTGTGGCAGCTGGCGGTGGCTTTGCATGGTTGGCACTGATGAAAGTCAAAGCCCCATCCCTCCTTAGCTCCAGTGGCAGGCATCAAAGCTGCTGTTAAGGAGCCTTCTCCTCTACTGGCATGTCCAACCATGCCAGCATGGCTACCTTGCTTCACTCATTGTCCTGGTTTAGATCAGCACTAGTGTGACAGCAGGACTAGGGCAGGGATTGTCTGAGCACTGGGGAGGCCACACCTTGAATCCTGCGTTCAGTTTTGGGCTCCTCACTCTAAGAAGGGCATTGAGGTGGTGTAGTGTGCCTAGAGAAGGGCAAGGAAGCTGGTGAAGGGTCTAGAGCACAAGTGTTGTGAGGAGCAGCTGAGGGAACTGGGGTTGGTTAGCCTGGAGAAGAGGAGGCTCAGGGGAGACCTTCTGGCTCTCTCCAACTCCCTGAAAGGAGGTTGGAGCCAGGTGAGGGTTGGTCTCTTCTCCCAGGTGACTCGTGATAGGAAAAGAGGAAATGGCCTCAAGGTGCACCAGAGGATGTTTAGGTTGGATATTAAGAACAATTTCTTCTCCAAAAGGGTTGCCAAGGCCTGGCCCAGGCTGCCCAAGGCAGTGGTGGAGTCACCATCCCTGGGAGCGTTCAAAAAACATGTAGACATGGCTCTTCACATCATGGTTTAATGGCATGGGTCGATGATTGGATTTGATGATCTTAGCGATCTTTTTGAACCTAAAAGATTCTATGATTGCATGTCCCCAGCCCCCACCTCCATGCTGCCATCCCTCAGGGCCCTGCACCCCTGCAGCAAAGAGAGGCTTCAGCCTGACTGACCCCTAATGTCCTCATCCCCCCAAGGTTCTCATTGCCAACAACGGCATTGCCGCGGTCAAGTGCATGCGCTCCATCCGCCGCTGGGCTTACGAGATGTTCCGCAACGAGCGCGCCATTCGCTTTGTGGTCATGGTCACCCCTGAAGACCTCAAGGCCAATGCAGGTAATTCCTCAAACCATCCCAGTGAGGGATGTTCCTCCTCCTGGGGCTGAGCCAGGGACCACCACCACCACCACCACCGTGTGCTGTCTTTCAGAGTACATCAAGATGGCAGATCACTATGTGCCCGTCCCCGGGGGAGCCAACAACAACAACTATGCCAATGTGGAGCTGATCGTGGATATCTCCAAACGGATCCCAGTCCAGGTAATTCATGGGATTCCCATCACTTTGAGGGAAGAGGATGGGGAAGAATCATTGACTGGTAGGGGTGGGAAGGGAACTCTGGAGATCACCTTGTCCAAAAACAAAAAGCCCCAAGAAGGGTCCCTTAAATCTGGGATGATGTCCCTCTGCATGGAGGAGGTGACAGGAGGATGACAGCCCAGGGAGGGAGCTGATGGCTTGTGCTGCTCCTTCTCTCATGGCAGGCAGTGTGGGCTGGCTGGGGACATGCCTCGGAAAACCCCAAGCTGCCAGAGCTGCTGCAGAAAAACGGGATAGCATTCCTAGGTAAGGTCTCAGCACCTTCCCCATGCCAGGGGAAGCAGCAGGCACTAGGCTGCTGTGTGCATGGACACTGTGGTGGGCACAGCCCGTGCTGTGCCTCTAGGATGTCCACCCTGAGGTGGGGCAGTCCCCAGCCTTGTGTCCTGGAGCTCTCCCAGGATTCTTGCTGTTCTCTGGGATTTCTCTGCTGTGAGGACAGGATGAGAGAGTTGAGGTTATTGAGCCTGGAGAAGAGAAGGCTCCAGGGAGATCTTCTTACAGTGTTTCAGGACTTCAAGGGAGCTAGAAGAAAGATGGGGAGAAACTTTTTTATCAGGACCCATTGTGACAGGGCAAGGGGTGATGGTTTGAAACTAAGAGAGAGATTAGACTTAAATAAGAAGAAATTTTTAGTGCTGAGGGTGATGAGACCCTGTCCCAGGTTGCCCAGAGAGGTGGTATATGCCCCATCCCTTTAACCATTCCAGGTCAGGTTGTTTGGGGCTGTGAGCAACCTGCTCTAGTTGGAGATGCCCCTGTGGACTGCAGAGAAGTTGGATTAGATCACCTTTAATGTTCTCTTCCCACCCAAACTAGTCTGTGGTCTTATGATTCCCTGTAATGCTCATGCTGATGCATGAGGAACGTTGGGTGGAAGCAGACCTCAGGGGCTGCCCCGCCAGGGAACAGCCTGGACTTCTCCTTGAAGCATGGTCAAGCTCCATCCTTAACCAGGCAGTGGGTTTTGGGGTAGTTTCCCCATACCCCCACCTCTTTGCAGAAGAGCTGATGGTGGTAGCTCAGTGGTGAGCAGCTTTCTCCACAAGATGGGGACAGGCCAGCTGGCCAGGCTGGCCCAGCTCACCCTTTCCTTCTTGTCTGAAGGTCCTCCCAGTGATGCTATGTGGGCTCTGGGGGATAAAGTTGCCTCCACCATCGTGGCCCAGACAGTGGAGATCCCCACGCTGCCGTGGAGTGGGAGCGGTAGGTGCCTCCTCCCCAGCCCCACACCTCCTCCTTCCTCCCCTGCTTCTCTCTGGAGTTGGGATCTCCAGTCCAACTGGCCATGGAATGGCTGCAGATATTGGGGGACCTTGGTTTTGGAGAAAAGATGGATGGAGACAAGGGAAATGGCAGGTGCTAACACACCAGGGTCCCCAGGTAACCCTGGGCACAGCCAGCATGCCACCCTGACTCATGCCACCCTGGTGGTGACCTTAGACCTGGCTGTACTCACAGGTCTGGTGGCCCAATGGTCTGAGGGGGACGAGAAGCATCAGCAGATGATCACCATCCCCCTGGAGACATATGCTCAGGGCTGTGTGAAGGATGTGGAGGAAGGCATGGAGGTAAAGCTGAAGCCATGGGCAGTTTATGGGTTGTTTTTTGTCCTCCATTGTTTCTCCTTAGATCCTGCATGCCCATGCTCTTCTGACATCCCAGCACATGTGACAGCGATGAAAAGCTGTTCCAACAGCACTTTGTAGTCTTCATGGACAATCCTGCTTGGGGGGATGCATGGGGCTAAGGCAGGGTGGGGTTTTGGGGTGATGGGCCAGTGTCCAAAGCACTTCAGTCACCCTAGTCCTTGACCCACCTCAGGTGGCCAAGAGGATTGGCTACCCACTGATGATCAAGGCAGCAGAAGGTGGTGGGGGCAAAGGCATCCGAAAAGTGGAGGCAGCAGAAGAATTTGGCACCTGCTTCCGGCAGGTGAGAGGTTCCTGAACACCCATCCCCATCCCATCCTGGGACCACCAGCTCCCACCCTCAAGTGCTTCCCACATGGGCTCACCACAGGGCCTACCTCCATCCTGGGATGAATTCTGGGGGATGATGATGGAGCACCACCCTCTCCCCCACCCCAGGTGCAGGCAGAGGCCCCGGGTTCCCCTGTGTTCCTGATGAAGCTGGCCCAGCATGCACGGCACCTGGAGGTGCAGGTGCTGGCTGATGAGTATGGCAGTGCCATCTCCCTCTTCGGCCGCGACTGCTCCATCCAGCGCCGGCACCAGAAGATCATTGAGGAGGCACCCATCACCATTGCAGCACCTGCTGTCATTGAGGTGATGGAGCAGGTGGGTGGCCCTGGATTTTGGGAACCATCAACTGTTCTTGGCAGGATTTAATGTAGTTGTTGACACCTGAGGCTCCTAAGGAAGGGAAGGAACCTCTAAGATGAGCGAGGGGCCCTCAGCCCTGCTTGTCTCCTTGCAAGGATGTCTTGACTCTGCTGCAGTGCCCAAGGGGTGGTTTCCCACCATGATGGCTTCTCCCTCCTGCAGTGCGCGGTCCGCCTGGCCCAGATGGTTGGCTACGTGAGCACGGGCACCGTCGAGTATCTCTACAGTAAGGATGGGAGCTTCCACTTCCTTGAGCTGAACCCACGCCTGCAGGTGGAGCACCCTTGCACAGAGATGATTGCGGATGTGAACCTCCCAGCTGCCCAGCTGCAGGTACCTCAGCACACATGGGTGACCTCACGAGGTGGACTAGATGAAGAGATGTTGTGACTTAAGGACAAGTGTTGGGCTGGAGCCTGGAAGAGAGGGAATGTGTCCTGGATGGTAGGGTGCAGGTGGAGTCAGTGTAGCATCCCTTCTTCTCTGGCTCCTTCAGCATGGTGCCTCCTTCATGCTGTTCATTTTNAATGAGGTCTCCCCTCAGTCTTCTCTTTTCCAGGTATGGTTGAGCTTGATTTTATGCCTCTTCCAACCTTAATGATTCTGTGATTCTATGATTTGGACTATCTACTGATGTCTCCTGGTGCTGAAGTCTTCTTCTGACAGCCAATGTCCCCCTGGTTTCTCGTGCAGATCGCGATGGGCATCCCCTTGCACAGGATCAAGGACATCAGGGTGCTGTATGGGGAGAGCCCCTGGGGAGATACACCCATCTGCTTCTGCAGCCCCACCAACCCCCCTGTGCCTAGGGGCCATGTCATTGCTGCCCGCATCACCAGCGAGAACCCTGAGGAGGTGAGCTGGGAGGATGGGCTATGGTGCACTGGTCCTGCACATGGGAACTGGGTTGAATTGGGCACAGTATTGCCCAACAGGACAATCTTCATCAGTGTTGAAGCAGGGATTCCCCTTCCTTGATTAGATGAGTCTCCAGCCTGGTTTCTCCATGTCTTCTGCTCTGTCTTCACTCAGGGCTTCAAGCCCAGCTCGGGGACGGTGCAGGAGCTGAACTTCCGCAGCAGCAAGAATGTCTGGGGCTACTTCAGCGTGGCAGCGGCCGGGGGGCTGCATGAATTCGCCGATTCCCAGTTTGGGCATTGCTTCTCGTGGGGAGAGAACCGGGAGGAGGCCATCTCGTGAGTGTGGTGGGATAGGGTGGAGAGTGGGTGTCCTCAGCAACTGGTGCATGAGGTGGGAGAAGTGGCTTCCAGCTGAGAGGACCAGTGCTGAGCAGCTTGTTTCTGCTGCAGAGATTGGCCAAAGACAAAGGTTTTGGGCTATAGTGGTGCTGCAGCCCCAGGTCATCAACCTGATCCTTGATGGCATATCTTGGCTTAACAGCATCCTGGCTTGGATCAGCACTAGTGTGGCAGCAGGACTAGGGGAGGGATTGTCCTCCTGGATTGGGCACTGGGGAGGCAACACCTCCAATCCTGGGGTCGGTTTTGTGTCCCTCACTCCAAGAAGGACATTGAGGTGCTGGAGTGTGGCCAAAGAAGAGCAAGGACGCTGGTGAAGGCTCCAGAGCACAAGTGTTGTGAGGAGCAGCTGAGGGAACTGGGGCTGGTTAGTCTGGAGAAGGCTCAGGGGAGAACATCTCACTCTCTCCAATTCCTAAAAGAAGGTTGGAGCAAGGTGGGGGTTGGCTGCTTCTCTCAAGGAACAGACAAGAGGAAATGGCCTCAAGTTGTGCCAGGGGAAGTTCAGGTTGGATATTAGGAACAATTTCTTCTCCAAAAGGGTTGCCAAGGCCTGTCCCAGGCTGCCTAGGGCAGTGGTGGAGTCACTGTCTCTGGAGGGGTTGAAAAGATGTGTGTGTAGATGTAGTGCTGAAGGACATGGTTTAGTGATGACCTGGCAGTGCTGGTTAACAGTTTGACCTGATGATCTTGAAAGTCTTCCAACCAAAATGATTCTATGAACACAGCCATGAGGACATCCAGGGCTCAGGAGCTGCTCACCCCTGTCCTTAGTCTTCATTATTTCCTCTGCTGACAGCCCACCTCTGCTTCATAGATTGTTAACAGAAGCTTTTGCTCCCTAAAAGGAACATGGTGGTGGCCCTGAAAGAGCTGTCCATCCGTGGGGACTTCCGGACCACAGTGGAGTATCTGATTAAGCTCCTGGAGACTGAGAGCTTCCAGAACAACGAGATAGACACTGGCTGGCTGGACCACCTAATCGCTGAGAAAGTGCAGGTTGGGAGGTGACTGGCTGCCCTGGGGTCACCAAGGTCACCACTCCCCTTTGGGTATCAGCCCCAAATCCTGATGTTTTCACCCCAAACAGGCAGAGAAGCCAGACACCATGCTGGGGGTCATCTGTGGTGCCCTGAATGTCGCGGATGCTGCCTTCAGGACCTGTATGACTGAGTTCCTGCACTCGCTGGAGAGGTGAGGAGTTGAGGCTGCCCGACAGGAGCTTGGCTGAAAGCAGCTTGCTTTTGTGACTGCCCTTGAGTGTCAAGGTCATTCCTCCAGCTCTGGAGATACCCTTATCTGAGTGTGTTTTTCCCAGTGTCTGCCCTGTGTCCAGATGTGTTTTTACCAGGCACTGGCCTGGGTCATTTAAAGTGGATGTTTGTCCCTTCTGGTCACCTTCATGCCCTCTTGCAGCCAGCTGACATCTCACATGCTTGGCTCTCCACTGGAAGCAAGGTGAGAAACCCTCCTAGAGTTTGATCTGTCTGTTGTGTTTCAGGGGTCAGGTGCTGCCAGCAGACTCCTTGCTGAACATCGTCGATGTTGAACTCATCTATGAAGGTGTGAAGTATGTTCTCCAGGTGAGTGTTGGGCTGTGGTCCTCCTGAACTGGCCACAGAGCTTCTCATGGGGAAAAGGATGTGTGCTCCTGACCTGAAAGAGAAAGATGCAATAAATAAGAGGTTGTCCTTTCAATATGAAGTTGTCCTTTAAAAACATGCAACATGAAAATAAGGTCAATCACCTCATTTTAACTGAACAGACACCTTACTACCTCCTGTTGCCCTGGGTTTGATAAAGGACCTCCTTTATCTTGATCTTCAACCCAAGTGGTTGAACTTCATGCAAAAATTCCCTACTCCTAGTGAGGGCAGCAGATGAGCCATGAGTTAAACCAGCTCTGGGCTGTGAGTTGAACCAACCTGAGGTTGCCTCCTCCTACCCTCCCCACCACAACCTCATCCTATGGAAGCCCTTGCACCAAGCACGGGGAGATGCTGCTCACCCTTTGCCATTCCCACCAGCCTCCCCAGAAAGGCTATTGCCCACATTTTGGTGGTGGGGGGATTGCACTGAAGGTTGTCTCTGCTTGCTGCCCACAGGTTGCCCGCCAGTCCCTGACTACGTACGTCATCATCATGAACCACACGCACATTGAGATAGACGTGCACCGCCTCAACGATGGCGGGCTGCTGCTCTCCTATGGGGGCAGCAGCTACACCACCTACATGAAGGAGGAGATCGACAGGTATCTCCTCACTTGGCACCTCACCAACCCTCCCTGCTTGACCCAGCACTTAGTGAGATCTTTCCCTCTCCTGAAGGTACCGGATCACCATTGGTAACAAAACGTGTGACTTTGAGAAGGAGAAGGACCCAACGGTGCTGCGCTCGCCCTCGGCAGGGAAGCTGCTGCACTACATGGTGGATGATGGTGGCCACCTGGCTGAAGGCAGCGTTTTTGCTGAGATCGAGGTGAGCTTTGCCAAAGAACCTTGGAGGAGCTCCATCCCTGCAAGGCTGGTGGACAGCACAAACCCACCCGTGCTGCCCTGGTGCTCGAGGCACTCTGCTGCTCGCTCTTGTGAGCGTTTCACCCATCCTCACCCAGGTGATGAAGATCATCATGGCGCTGACGGTGGAGGAGGCTGGGCAGGTGCATTACATCAAGCGGCCAGGAGCATTGCTGGAGGCAGGATGTGTCATTGCCCGACTCCAGCTAGATGATCCCACCAAAGTGAAGCATGTGAGTCTGCCAGGGGCTGAATGTGCAGCTGGCCAAGCTGATCTGCTCCCAAGCAGCATCCCATGGGGCACAGCATGGCCAACAGCATCCTAGCTTGGATCAGCACTAGCGTGGAGCCAGGAGGATTAGGGCAGGGATTGTCCTCCTGGATTGGGCACTGGGGAGGCCACATCCCAAATCCTGTTTTGGGTTCCTCTCTCCAAGAAGGACATTGAGGTGTTGGAGTGTGTCCAGAGAAGGGCAACGAAGCTGGTGAAGGGTCTAGAGCACAAGTGTTGTGAGAAGCAGCTGAGGGAACTGGGGTTGGTTAGCCTGGAGAAGAGGAGGCTCAGGGGAGAACATCTCACTCTCTCCAATTCCTGAAAGAAGGTTGGAGCAAGGTGGGGGTTGGTCTCTTCTCCCGGGAAATGGTTGTGCTGGGGATTTAGTGACTGCTTCACATGCCCCAGCATTGCTCTGTGTGAACATCTGCATGCTTGTCCGGTGGGCAGAAGCTCACGTGCCACCTTCTGGTGTATCTCCAGCACTGTGTCTACACCTCCAATTTTTCTGCATTGTTTTCATGGTGGGACACTGAGGCATGAAGGTGAACATTGGGTACTTTCTCTGTATTGAACCAGAAGGAGATGCTGGAGGGGTTATTCTGCTTTCTCTGGGACAGCTGCAGCTCTCCCACATTGGCCAGCTCACCTTTCTGTGCTCTCTCCAGGCCCAGCCATTCACAGGGGGGCTCCCAGCAGAGCAGACCCTCCCCATCACTGGTGAGAAGCAGCACCAGGTTCTCCGCAACGTGCTGGAAAACCTCACCAACATCATGAATGGGTACTGCCTGCCTGAGCCCTACTTCAGCACCAAGGTGGGTGCTAGGAGCAAAGAGGTTCCAGGGCGTCCTGCCTGGTGGCCTCATCATGTTTGCCGTGACGGCAAGAGTGCATAGCACCAGTGGGAGCAGGCAACACCACCTCCTGCTCCCTGCAGATGAAGGAGTGGGTGGCACAGCTGATGAAGACCCTACGGGACCCCTCCCTACCCCTCCTGGAGCTGCAGGAGATCATGACAAGCGTTTCAGGAAGAATCCCTCTGTCTGTGGAGAAGTCAATCCGGAAGGTGATGGCTCAGTACGCCAGCAATATCACCTCCGTGCTCTGCCGCTTCCCCAGCCAGCAGGTAACATACACAATGATGTGGAGGAGGTGGAGAACTTTGGTGGGTTTGGGGCTTGTTTATTTGTCCTTTTCTGTTTGTGGTTTCACATTTGTGTTTCTGTATTGATTTTTCATTTTCTGTATATTGCTTGGTGGGGAAAATCCCAACAAAAGGCTCTGGGTGCAGCAGCTCTGTTCCCAGACAAGCTGGGGAGATGACAGCCCTGTCCTAAGAAGATCCAGGAGGCTGGGAGCACTGTGGCCACCCTGGTCCAAGCTGCATCAGGCACTACTATTTAGCCTGGAGAAGGGCAAGCTCAGGGGAGACCTTCTCACTCTCTCCAAATCCCTGAAAGTTGGAGTAACACGGGGTTTGGTCTCTTCTCCTAAGGAACAAGCAATAGGACAAGAGGAAACGGCCTTAAGTTGCACCAAGGGAGGTTCAGGTTGGACATTAGAAACAATTTCTTCATGGAAAGGGTTGTCAAGACCTGTCCCGAGCTCTGGGCAGTGGTGAAGTCACCATCTCTGGAGGTTTTCAGAAAACATTTAGGTGTGGCACTTGGTGACCTGGCAGTGTTAGGTTAACAGTTGGACTCAATGATCTGAAAGGTCCCTTCCAACCCAAACCATTCCATGGTTCTCTGCCCTCACCCTGCAGATTGCCAGTGTGCTGGACACCCATGCAGCCACACTGCAGAGGAAGGCTGAGCGGGAGGTCTTCTTCATGAACACACAGAGCTTGGTGCAGCTGGTGCAGAGGTGAGCCCTGTGATGTCTGTGAATCACCCCTGGTCCTCCCAGTGCTGCCACCTCCTCACAGCACTCTCTGTTCCTCAGGTACCGCAGCGGCATCCGGGGCCACATGAAGGCAGTGGTGCTGGACCTTCTAAGACGTTACCTGCAAGTGGAGACACAGTTCCAGCATGGTGAGGGCTCAGGGGCCCTCTGGGGGGATCTGTAGGGCCCTCTGGAGGGGTCTGCAGGGCTCACCATGCTCTGCTCTGCAGCTCACTATGACAAGTGTGTCATCAGCCTACGGGAGCAGTGCAAACCTGACATGAACCCTGTGCTGGAGAGCATCTTCTCTCATGCCCAGGTGGCAAAGAAGAACCTGCTGGTGATCATGTTAATTGTGAGTAGAGCCCGTGCTCCAAGACACTAGAAGGAACATATGGCAGCAGGGAAAAGCCACCTGTAAGCTGAGACAAACTCTGCATCTCCGTGGGATGGGACATGGCTGTCACAGCTCTGTGCTTTCCTCTTGAAAGTTGGTGGGCACCTGAGAAACCACTTCTCCACTCCTCTGTTTTAATGTAGGGTTCAGACTTGGCATTGAAGCATCCATTCCTGCCTCCTTCCAGGGACTTCATCTCCTTTCTGTAGCATTTCCTTGCTACCTTTGTTTCTAAGAGCAGCATTTTGCCCATTTTAGCACCTCAGGTCTTCTCCCCTGTGTGGGGGCTGAGCTGAGCCACCATGCATTGCAGGACCAACTGTGTGGCCGTGACCCTACGCTGACAGATGAGCTGATGGCCATCCTCCAAGAGCTGACACAGCTCAGCAAGACCGAGCACTCCAAAGTGGCCCTGAGAGCCCGACAGGTCAGCAAGCTACGTGTTGTCCCCATCCTACCATGGGGAGGGGTTGAGAAAGGGACCTCTGGAGATCTTCTAGTCTAATTTGCTCCAGCAGGTTCACCTAGAGCAGGTTGCTCAGGAACATATCCAGGTGGGCCCATCCCTGTCTCCATGCTCCTCCTCTTGCAGGTTCTCATTGCTTCCCACTTGCCTTCTTACGAGCTGCGGCACAACCAGGTGGAGTCGATCTTGCTCTCTGCTATTGACATATTTGGACATGAGTACTGCCCTGAAAACCTGAAGGTTGGAAGTTCCACAGAGGGACTTTGGCTTTTGGGTGGCTTTGGTGACAAGGACTGGCTGCACATGTCTTAGCCTTCAAACCAGCCTCTAGGGATTGCTGCAGTGTCAGTGCCTGTGTGGGATAGAGGAGAGTGTGTATCCCCTTGCTGCCCATCCCCATCCCCTGCTTCTCACCCTATTTGGAGGGGGATAGACATGGAGATCCACATCTGTCCTCATGGTGGGCTGGGTGGCCCATGGCACCCTGGTGGCCAGTCATAGAAATCACAGAGTCATGGAGTTGTTTTGCTTGGAAGAGACCTTTAAGATGATACTGGAACAGGTTGCCCAGGGAGGTGGTTGAGTTCCCATCCCTGGAGGCATTCAAGGTGAGGCTTGCCAGGGCTCTGGGCAACCTGATCTAGTTGGGGATGTCCCTGCTGCTTGCAGGGGGTTGGACTAGATGACCTCCAGATGTCTCTTCCAACCCAAACTATTCTATGATGATCAAGTCCAAATGTTAACCAGCACTGCCACCTAACACACCACTAAACCATGTCCCTCAGCACCACACCTACATGGCTTTTAAACCCATCCAGGAGGACAATCCCTGCCCTTGTCCTGCTGGCCACACTAGTACTAATCCAGCCAGGATGCTGTTGGCCTTTTTGGCTACCTGGACACATTGCTGGCTCATCTTTAACTGACTATCAACCAATACTCCCAGGTCCTTTTCCGACTATCAACCAATACTCCCAGGTCCTTTTCCACCAGGCAGCTTTCCAGTTGTTCTTCCTGCCTAGCTCCACATTAAGGATCTCCTCTAGAAAGTGCTCCCCACATCCCACAATGGGGCAAGGTAGGTGCTACTTCATCCTTGCCCTAAATTTTACTTTCTTCACCCAGAAACTGATCCTCTCAGAAACCACCATCTTCGATGTGCTTCCTGTCTTCTTCTACCATGCCAACCAGGTGGTTCGCATGGCAGCGCTGGAGGTGAGCGCTGAGGCTCCATGGGACACATGTTGATCCCTTGAGGGGGTGGCATGGATGGTGTGTGGGGGGAGCAGGGCATGGTGGTATCTCCTGGCACCCCCTCCCAGGTGTACGTGCGGCGTGGGTACCTCGCCTACGAGCTGAACAGCCTGCAGCACCGGCAGCTCTCCGATGGCACCTGCCTCGTGGAGTTCCAGTTCATGCTCCCTTTCTCCCACCCAAACAGGTATGGGAGCTCCCCCCATGCCTGTCTCCTTCCCCTGGACATCATCATTTCTGCAAAGCTGATGGGTTTGTATCATCTCACACAGTATCACTGTATGTTAAGGGTTGGAAGGGACCTAGAAAGATCATCTAGTCCAACCCTCCTGCCAGAGCAGGATCACCTAGACCAGCTCACACAGGAATGTGTCCAGGCAGCTCTGGAATGTCTCCAGAGAAGGACACTCCACAGCCTCCTGGGCAGCCTGGGCCAGTGCTCTGTCATCTCCTCCATGCAAGGCATGGGGACACTCAGAGGGGAGCAGCTCACTGTGCTCTCTGTTGAGCAGGATGAGCCCTCTGTGGGTCAGTCTCATGTAGGACCTTTCTGGTCCTTGTTGGACCCAGGAGCTGATGGTTGCCTTGCTCCCCCATCCCATGCAGGTTGTCTGCCCCCATCAGCATCTCCAACCCCGACCTGGCACGGCACAGCACCGAGCTCTTCATGGACAGTGGCTTCTGTCCCCCGAGCCAGCGGATGGGAGCTATGGTGGCCTTTGACAGATTTGAGGACTTCACCAGGTGAGGGTGTGAGACATGCCTGACTAGTCATGGACATGCCTTTTGGGTGCCACTGCAGTCATTGGAGAGCAAAAGTGGGTGGAAAAGCCAAAGGTGGTGGCTGTTGGGCAATGTTTGGGGTTGCTCCTGTTCAATCCCTGGAGGGGTTGAAAAGCTGTGTAGATGTGGTGCTGAGGGATGTAGTTTAGTGGTCACCTGGCAGTGCTGGTTAATGGTTGGACCTGCTGATCGTAAAGGTCTCTTCCAACCTTATCAACTCTGTGATTCTCTGATCTCCCAGAGCTGTTTCATGAGCTGTGGCTTTGTTGTAGGCTGATGGAGCCCAGATGAGGTGGCACATGCCCCTGGGCTGCTGCACTAGTACTCAGGTTCCTGCCCCTGTAGGTCCCTGGTAGTGTCCCCTTGGGTAGGAAGTGGGCACAACATGTTGACTTGTCACCTCATCCCTACCATTTGGGCAGGAACTTTGATGAAGTCATCTCATGCTTCGCTGACCCACCTTCAGAGAGCACACTCTTGAGTGAGGCACGAGCCACCATCTATGAGGAGGAAGACACCAAGGTGGGCATGATGCTGTAGCTTATCCCTTCCTGGGTGATGGCAGGATGGCAGTGATGCTACTGGTCAGGTTTGACTGGAGGCTTTTGTTGCCAGAACGTCCACGAGGAGCCAATTCACATCCTTAATGTTGCGCTCCGCTGGGCTGACCACATGGAAGATGAGAAGCTGGTGCCTGTCTTCAGAGCTTTTGCCCAGTCCAAGGTCTGCCACTGGGGCTAGACCCCCCTCTTTTTTACAGACCCTGAAAGCCAGGGCACTGTACCCCAAGGTGTTGCCTCACCTCTACGTGGTGCTTCCCAAGCAGCTGACTGGGTTCTCTTTGCTCCCATGGTGACTGCTGGAGTCTTCTCTTTCCATGCAGAAAAACATCCTTGTTGACTATGGTCTGCGGAGAATCACATTCCTCATTGCCCAGCAGGTATGTGCAGACTGGGCCACCAGCAGACAGGGACTATAGCCACATTGTGCTTCTGCCTCTCTCAGGACCCTGCAGACATCTCTAAGGACCTTCTAGAATGTACTTACTGTGCATCATTAATTAGTGAGGGGTTCAAGGAAAGGTTTGTAGAATCATCAAATGGTTTTGGTTGGAAGAGACCTTTACAATCAAGTCCAACAATTAACCTAACACTGCCAGGTCAGCACTAAACCATGGCCCTCAGCACCACATCTTCATGTCTTTTCAACCCCTCTAGGGATGGTGACTCCACCACTGCCCTGGGCAGCCTGGGCCAGGCCTTGACAACATTTTCCATGAAATTATTCCTAACGTGAACCTCCCTTGGTGCAAGCTGAGGCCATGTCCTCTTGTCCTATCACTTGTTTCTTAGGAGAAGAGACCAATCCTCACTTCGCTCCAGCCTCCTCTCAGGTGGTTGGAGAGAGTGAGAAGGTCTTCCAAATAGTGTTAGGGTCTCCCAGCATCTCTCTCCAACATACTGCTGATGCCTCCAGTGACATGTGGCTGCTCCAGAGCTTGAAGCTGCCTTTAAAAGGCATTGATTGCCACCAACTTTTTTCCTTCTGGGGAGCAAGGAGCCTTCAAGAATTTTTTCTTCTTTTTAATGAATTCACTGACAATCAGAACAATCCTCTTGGTGCCAGGATTATCTACCTTGTCCTCTGTCTCCTCTTTGCTCTAGAGAGAATTCCCCAAGTTCTTCACCTTCCGAGCCAGGGATGAGGTAAGAGCATGGAGCAGAGCAGATCCCACCCAAGGCTGGTTGCCCATCCATCTTGCTCATCCCCTCCATGCCACCCCAGTTTGCAGAGGATCGTATCTACAGACACCTGGAGCCTGCCCTTGCCTTCCAACTGGAGCTGAGCCGCATGTGCAACTTCGACCTGACAGCCATCCCCTGTGCCAACCACAAGATGCACCTCTACCTGGGGGCTGCCAAGGTGCAGGCAGGCACCGAGGCCACCGACTTCCGCTTCTTCATCCGTGCCATTGTGCGCCATTCAGACCTGGTCACCAAGGCAAGGTGGCATTGGGGTCTCCATGGTGTGAGGGTAGATTTGGGTTTAGTTTGGGTTGCAGGGGTTGTTCCAGCTGCTCCTGAGGTGCCCAATGTGGACTGCAGGAGGCTTCCTTCGAGTACCTGCAGAACGAGGGCGAGCGACTGCTGCTGGAGGCGATGGATGAGCTGGAGGTGGCCTTCAGCAACCCCAGCGTCCGCACCGACTGCAACCACATCTTCCTCAACTTTGTCCCCACAGTTGTCATGGATCCTTCCAAGGTGTGTTCTTCTGTGTACTGCTTCCCACTGTCAGGGTGATGCTGATCTGGGGATGGAGGTTGTATCATCTTCTATGCTGCTGTCTGGATGGGCTGGTACCCTCCATGCTGCCTCTCACACCCAGTCCTGTCAAGTGCCCACCCAACTGTCATTGGGGGATGGATTTGACAGCTCCAGAGTCACAGAATCAGAGAACAGTAGGGGTTGAAAGGGACCTCTGGAGATCATTCTGTCCAAGCCTCGCTCCTAAAGCCAGGTCACCCAGAGCAGGTTGCCCAGAATCTTTCCACAGAAGAAGACTCCACAATGTCTCTGGGCAACCTAGGCCAGGGCTCTGGCAACCTTAAGGCAAAGAAGTTTCTCCTCCTGTTCAGATGGAAACTCCTGGCTTCCAGTTTGGGCCCATTGCCCCTTGGCCTGTCACAAGGCACCACTGAGAAGAGTCTGGCCCCAACCTCTTGCCCCCGCCCTTTAGCTTTTGCTCAGCATTAATTTATAAGGATTCAGATATTCATAGGCAGAAGCTCCTGCAACTTCATTTTGGTGTTAGATCTTCATGGAATCATAGAATGGCTTGTACTGGAAAGGACCTTTAAAAGTCACCTGTTCCACCTAGCTTACAGAGGAAAGGCATCACCTTTCCCCCTTCCCAGTGGAGAGGCTGGATGGCAGCACCAGCCTCCAGGGATGGAGAGAAGGAAGGAGTTTGTCCATAAGAAATCCAAAGTGACTCTTTGAGGTGGAGATGCCATGAAGTTTCTCCAGCTTTGGCATCACTCACTCCCTGGGGTCATGGATCCATCTGTCTGCCCTGCCCCCCCCCAGATCGAGGAGTCAGTGAGGCTGATGGTGATGCGCTACGGCAGCCGCCTCTGGAAGCTGCGGGTGCTGCAGGCCGAGGTGAAGATCAACATCCGCCTGACGCCCACAGCTACCGCCATCCCCATCCGCCTCTTTGTCACCAACGAGTCTGGCTACTACCTGGACATCAGCCTCTACAAGGAAGTGAGGGACCCCAGCACTGGCAGCGTGAGTAACCCAACCACCACTGCTGGAGCTTGGCTATGGCTTGATGATTTTAGAGGTCTTTTCCAACCTTTGTGATTCTCTGAAAAATCAGGGTGGTTTCTGCAGAAGTCCTCGTGTCCCTGCACAGTGCTGCTGTGTCCTAGAGCTCTTGGGACTGAGGAGCATTCCCAAGGCTGGTTCTGTTTCAGACCCCTCTGTGCTACATTCAATTGGCCACCTCAGGATGATGCTTTGATCCATAAGGGTGCTGAGCTCTAGGGGAGTGTAGTCAGGGAGTGTTTGGTCTAGGAGGTGAATCTCAGCATGGTTGGGGTTGGAAGGGACCTCTGGAGATCTAGTCCAACACCCCTGCTCCAGCAGGATCACCAAGAGTATGTTGTAGGTGAAGATCAGCATTGTGGTGTTACTGGTTCATGCAGCACTGCAGTTTTGGACTCTCTCTCCTCAACAGCAGAGAGTAGGGTGGAAGATCATGTTGCTTGGTCAAGTAGAGCCACAAGTATGAGCATCTTGGCCAGGCAAAGCTCAGCAGTGCTCCAGCCCTGCAGGGCTCTTGCACCTTAGTATTGCAGAGAGGACTCACGAGCCATGGCTCTGCTCTTCTCTCCAGATCATGTTTCAGTCATATGGGGACAAGCAAGGGCCACAGCACGGGATGCTCATCAACACTCCCTATGTCACCAAGGACCTGCTCCAGGCCAAGAGGTTCCAGGCCCAGTCTTTGGGCACCACCTATGTGTATGACTTCCCGGAGATGATCAGGCAGGTGAGTCTGGCTCAGCAGGAAGAAGCTCCAGATCAGTGCACTTGCTTGTCTTCCCCATCCTGCCCAGATGACCTTTAAAGGTCTCTTCCCACCCAAACCATTGTATGACTCCATGAAGAAGCAAAGAGCCCAAGCCCCAACATACTTGCTTATACAAAGCATTTATAAACCAATTCCTTGCTCCATAATTGCATTCATGGAGAGTGTGAACCAGAAAGCTCTTTGCAAAGAGGTCTGCAGCAAGAGTGGAGACTGTAACACAAAGTTCTGCTCAACCCAAGTCCCAGCCAGCTGAAGGAGTGTGTGTCTGTGCTTGGTGATAGCCCTAGAGCTGCCACAACCTCATGCCTTCAGCTCTTCTGGTGTCTCTGCAGGCTCTCTTCAAGCTGTGGGGCTCCTCAGAGCTGTACCCCAAGGACATCCTGACGTACACTGAGCTGGTGCTGGACTCGCAGGGGCACCTGGTGCAGATGAACAGGGTCCCTGGAGGGAATGAGGTAGTGAGGGATGATTTGGGAAGGGGGTGAGAGAACAGGGCAGGGGAAAGCTCTGCTGCAGCAGGTAGGAACCTGCTTCCCAGCCTGGCTCTGTTGTAAGCCAAGGGATTCTCCTCAAGCAAGCATTTTGTCTGAGGTTCATGCAGCTCCATCTCTGACCTCACCTCTCTGGAGGATTTTGCCCTGTGACCTCATGCTCTTTCGGGGCAGGTAGGGATGGTTGCTTTCAAAATGAAGCTGAAGACCCCCGAGTATCCAAAAGGCCGGCACATTGTGCTCATCTGCAACGACATCACACACAAGATAGGGTCCTTTGGGCCAGAGGAGGACCTGGTCTTCCTGAGAGCCTCGGAGCTGGCACGGGCTGAGGGCATCCCTCGCATCTACATCTCTGCCAACAGTGGGGCTCGCATCGGCTTTGCTGACGAGATCAAACACATGTTCCAGGTGGCTTGGGTGGACCCTGAGGACCCCTACAAGGTGTGTGGGCACTTCCCCTCCTTCCATCACTGAAAACAGCAGAGGACTTATTTTGGGATGGAAGGGAAGGGGAGGAGAGGAAAGGGAGGAAGGGAAGAAGCAGCATAAAACTGTGGGATCAATGCCGGGTGGTGAGCCTCCACCCACCACAATGTGTCAGGTGGGTTGGAGTTTGCAGAAGGACCATGTCCTACATGAGCATATAAATGGGAGGCTCCACAACTTTTCCTCCTCTTCATTTCCAGGGGTTCAAGTACTTGTACCTGACTCCCCAGGACTATGCGAAGATCAGTGCCATCAACTCGGTGCACTGTGAGCATGTGGAGGAAGGAGGCGAGTCCAGGCGAGTCTGGTGATGCTCCAAGCCCTGCACTACATTCCCACAAGGATGTAGCTCCCACCTCCTGGCTCAGCATCCTGCCAGACACGTCAGACAAAGGAGTGCTTCCCCCTGTTCTGCTCACACCTCCATGGCTCTGGTTTCCCTGCAGATATGTTCTCCTGGACATCATTGGGAAGGACAATGGATTTGGGGTGGAGAACCTGAGAGCTGCTGGAACCATTGCTGGGGAGTCCTCTCTGGCTTACAATGAAATAGTGACCATCAGCATGGTACAGCCCCAGATCCTTACCCTGCTCTGATCCTCACACTTGCTTTGGAGGTCACCCTGTGGGGAACAACAGGAGGAAACAAGTGACCTGGTGCAACCCAACTATGCAGAGCTTCATCATCCTGGCACTCAGGGACTCTGCTGCAGCCCTTTCTCCTCACTGTGCCCACGTGTCCTTGTGTGTGTGTGTGTGTGTGCCCAGGTGACCTGCCGTGCCATTGGGATCGGTGCCTACCTGGTGAGGCTGGGCCAGCGTGTCATCCAGGTGGAGAACTCCCACATCATCCTCACTGGTGTCACAGCTCTCAATAAGGTATCGTGGTTCAGCTGCACGTCCTTCATGGCTGCTTTGTCTATGGGGTCCTTCCCTGTCCCATGGGAAGAGGTGGCACTTCCCTGCATGTCACCTGATGGGACCTGAGTGGAGGAGCTGTAAGAGAACTGTGACCAGGATCATCTCACTGAGGGTTGAGAGAATGTCACCCCACAGCTGTTTGGTGCTGCTTCAGGGGCCACTTCATGGCTTATTCCTCCTGGAGCAGGGTGGGATGGCAGAGCTGCCATGGGGACTCTTCAGTTCTGGTCCTAGGGATAGAACCACACTGGTTGGAGCTGGTTTGAAACCTACTGAGCTGAACTGATGGGCTTGTGGGTCCCTTTAGGTGTCTAAAGCACAGACCTTCTGCTTTAACATCACCCTGGTAGGCAGAGGTGGAAATTCAGCCTCAAACCAGAAGGAACATTCCTAGGCAGAGGTTTGACTTCACAAAGAGAGCAAGGAGGAGCTCCTCCATCAGCAGAGGCTGATCCATGGTTCTATTCATCCTTCTGTTCAGGTGTTGGGCCGTGAAGTTTACACCTCCAACAACCAACTGGGAGGAGTGCAGATCATGCACAACAATGGCGTTTCCCATGTCACCGTCCCAGATGACTTTGAAGGTGTCTACACCATCCTGAAGTGGCTCTCCTACATCCCCAAGGTAGGAAGGTGCTACAGGACACAGGGGGCATGGGCTGTTCACACTTACCTGGCTGCTCAACCTGCCCTTTGGGGCTCTCCCTTGCAGGATAACCAGAGCCCAGTGCCCATCGCTGCCATCAGTGACCCTGTTGAAAGAGAAATTGGCTTTGTCCCTTCCAAAGTCCCCTATGACCCCAGGTGGATGCTAGCAGGGAGACCTCATCCAAGTAAGTGAGGAGAGCCTGAGACCTCTGTAGCCATGCTCCCAAACATCTCTTGTGGCTGCAGACTCCTCGCTCTGTTGCTGAAGGTGCTTTGTTCCTGTGTTTTGGTGCATGAGGAGCTCTCCAGTGCTCACTCTTGTGCTGCTCTGCTTTTTCCTCTCCTCTACAGCTCTCAAGGACACCTGGCAGAGTGGCTTCTTCGACCAGGGCAGCTTCTTGGAAATCATGAAGCCATGGGCTCAGACAGTTGTGGTTGGTAGAGCAAGGTACTGCCAGGAGCATGGGATAGAGTCCTGAAGCAGAGGTTCCATGCATGGTCAAGCACCCTCAAGCCCTGGCTGTTGAACTGCTCTTGGGGTAGAGATTGGGGATGGGGAAGGGGAAACTTCTCTGGTGGGACTGAGGTGCAGTGTGGAAGGGAACTGCTCTCTGCTGAGCCTGCTCTGCCTCACTGCAGGCTGGGAGGTCTCCCTGTGGGTGTCATCGCTGTTGAGACCCGCACTGTGGAGGTGACAATACCTGCAGACCCTGCCAATCCTGAATCAGAGGCAAAGGTGTGTGGGGAGAGACCTTTGGGTGGCTGAGGAGCGGTTGGGAGGAGGCTGGAAGGGAGAGCAAGGAAAAAGCTCAGCATAATCCTCTGGCAAGTTTTGATTTTCTTTCAAGACTGGTGAAATCCAGGGTGCTTGGTGCTGCTGCTTCCAGTTCTTGCCCACCACATGCCACCAGCCTGCTAGGAAGGCTCAGCCCTGGTCTCAGCACTTCTTCTTGCCATCTGTTGCAGATAATCCAGCAGGCTGGACAGGTCTGGTTTCCAGATTCAGCTTTCAAAACAGCCCAGGCTATTCGGGACTTCAACCGGGAGCATCTCCCACTGATGATCTTTGCCAACTGGAGAGGCTTCTCCAGTGGCATGAAAGGTGCTTGGGGTGCCCAGGTCCCAGGGGTTGGGCTGGGGAGGTGATGGGACATCACCAGCACCCAGGTCCCAGGGGTTGGGCTGGGGAGGTGATGGGACATCACCAGCACTCAGGTCCCAGGGGTTGGGCTGGGGAGGTGATGGGACATCACCAGCACCCAGGTCCCAGGGGTTGGGCTGGGGAGGTGATGGGACATCACCAGCACTCAGGTCCCAGTGATGGGACATCACCAGCACCCAGGTCCCAGCGCATTGTGGCTTCTTGCTGGGCTTGGTCTTGGGGTGCTTGTTTGGTTTCTGCCTTGGAGAAGGTAGCTTTGGGCTGCTAGGACAAGGCAAGGAGTGATAGCCTAGCCCCCAGCAGCTGGAACACCTGGCCATTGAGTCCCTTTGGCTGTCAGACATGTATGATCAAATGCTGAAGTTCGGTGCCCTGATCGTGGACAGCCTGCGCGAGTTCCAGCAGCCTGTGCTGGTCTACATCCCACCGCACGCGGAGCTGCGAGGAGGCTCCTGGGTGGTCATTGACTCCACCATCAACCCCCTGCACGTGGAGCTCTATGCAGACAAGGAGAGCAGGTCAGCCTCCAAAACACCTGTGGTCCTCCTCAGCCCATGGATGGAGGAACAAAAGCTAGTGCCTAGGGCCTGCAGGGTCCTAGTCCTGCTGGCACAGACCTCTGGTTACTTGAGAGGTGGATTTTTACCCTTGAGTTAATCAAAGCCATCAGCTAGAAGTTCCAGGGCTCCTACAGGTATCCTACAGATACCTCCTACAGCGTGGCAGGTATCTCATTGGGGATATCCACCTGCATCCAGCAAAGGCTGTGGGCAAGTAAAATACTGTTCTGGGGGTTTAGGAGACCTCTCCTCTCACCTGAATTAATGCCCTTTGGGTAGAGAGGATAGACAAGAATCCCAGACTGGAAATAAAACTCTTCTAGGTTTTTTCCTCTCCCTGATTCTTAGAAGAAAGTTTTGTGTTGGACCTCTTGTCCCAGAATTTATTCTCTCATGCAGACCAGTCCCTGCTTTCCCAAACTTTCTTTCCAGGGGAGGCATTTTGGAGCCTGGGGGAACAGTGGAGATCAAGTTCAGGAAGAAAGATCTGGTGAAGACCATGAGAAGGATCGATGCAGTCTGTGCCAAGCTTGCTGAGCAGCTGGGTAAGGGAAGGATGTTCTGGCTTGTGGGTGCTGGTGAAACATAAGGCTCAAACACCTTGGTGGAAACCAGCAGGAAATCTTTTAGTGTTTCTCTGTGAAAGTTCTTGATGGCTTTTCTGATGGTGGAGCTTGCCAAGAGGATGTGGTGGCACTTGAAAACACTTGTATCTCCTGGAGGGCCCATAAATGGTGGTGAACATTTCACCCATGCTTTGAGATTAAGAATGGCAATGGCTGGGAACTGGGACCTAAGGAGATGGCACACAGTCATCCCCTCCAGTGATGGTGACTCCACCACTGCCCTGGGCATCCTGTGCCAGGCCTTGACAGCCCTTTTGGTAGAGGAATGTTCCTCATGTTCAACCCAAACCTCTCCTGGTGCAAGTTGAGGCTATTTCCTCTTCTGCTAGCATGGCCATGATGCTGGGAGCTCTGTTTCCTGGTGGGGTGATGGGTGTAGGAGCACAGAGCAAAGCCCAGCCCCTGTGGTGGCCTGTGGACCCCATCACAGGGATGGTGGTGGATGGGCTGCTCAGTACAGCATGTCCCACAGGGAACCCCAAGCTATCCAAGGAGCAGCAGAGGGAGCTGGAGAAGCAGCTGAAGGCCCGGGAGGACCTCCTGCTGCCCATATACTACCAGGTGGCTGTGCACTTTGCTGACCTGCATGACACTCCAGGCCGTATGCAGGAGAAAGGTGTCATCACGGTGAGCCAGGGCACTGGGGGGAAGGGGCTTGGAGCTGGGGGTTTTACAGTGCTGGCATCAAGGCAGGAGATCAAGTCCCCTCCCAGGGGTCTGGGACATTCCAGCCCTACCGGACATTCCAGCCCTGGGTGCTGCTCTCTGCTCCAGCTCATGTGTCTTCATGGTTTTTCAATCCCTCCAGGGATGGTGATTCCACCACTGCCCTGGGCAGCCTGGGACAATGCCTAACCACTCTTCCAGAGATGAAATTGTTCCTAACATCCAACCCAAACCTCCCCTGGTGCAACTTGAGGCCATTTCCTCTTGTCCTATGACTTCTTCCTTTGGAGAAAATGCCAACCCCCACCTGGCTCCAACCTCCTTTCAGGTCTCTCCTGAGCCTCCTCTTCTCCAGCCTAACCACCCCCAGTTCCCTTAGCTGCTCCTCACAGCACTTGTGCTCTAGACCCTTCACCAGCTTCCTTGCCATTCTCTGGCCACACTCCAGCACCTCAAAGTCCTCCTCAGAGTGAGGAGCCCAAACTAAACCCAGGATTGGATGTGTTGCCTCCCTAGTGCCCAATCTAGGAGGACAATCCCTGCCCTAGTCCTGCTGCCACACTAGTGCTGATCCAAGCCAGGATGCTGTTGGCCTTCTTGGCCACCTGGGCATACTGCTGGCTCAGCTTCAGCCATCATTGTCCACCAACACCCTTCCTGCAGAGGCAAACCTTTGGGCTGTGTCCCCATTTCTGCAGGACATCCTGGAGTGGAAGAATGCTCGCTCCTTCCTCTACTGGAGGCTGCGGCGGCTGCTGCTGGAGGAGACAGTGAAGGCAGAGGTCCTGAAGGCTAACAGTGAGCTGAGCCACATCCACATCAGGTCCATGCTGCGACGCTGGTTCATGGAGACAGAAGGTGCTGAGAAGGTACTCCCAGCCCCTCGGTACATCCTGAGGAATCCCACGGCCAGGGAGGTCCTGAGGGCTGTCCTCTTGCTCTTCCATCACTTGACCATTCCATCGGTGCCTCCCTGAGGGTTTAAATGTGCAATGGGAATTAGCCTTCTGCAGCCTGTAGCATGGTGGGTGACCTCAGTTGGATGCTGGTGATCTGTGATAGCAAGGTGGCTCACAAATAAACATTGTTGACCATCAGCTAGGGCTTCAAAGGGCAGGGAGGAGAAGTGGGAACTTGGATTTTGAGCTGCTCTCATGTCAGTTCTGTGCTTGCTGAGCTGGGGAGTGGGAGCACGCAAAGGAGACATGTCCTACCTTCACTTTGGGCCATGAAGCTTTCCTGAGTTCCAGTGTCCAGGCTGAACCTTCTGCCCAGTGCCTGGTTCCATGTGGTGCAGGGCTCAGATGAAAGGTTCTGTTGCATGGTTTTGTCATGGGAGGCAAAGAGCCTGAGGCCACAGCAGAAAGTGGAGCTGCAGGACACCCTGCCCATGGTGCTGCTCTCCCCAGGGCTACCTCTGGGACAACAACCAGGTGGTGGTGGAGTGGCTGGAGAAGCACATACAAGAGGATGATGGCAAGCAGTCAACCATCAAGGACAACATCAAGTACCTGAAGAGAGACTATGTGCTCAAGCACATCCGGAGGTGAGTGAGTGGCTGCAGGAGCTGGGATGAGAAGGGTGATGCTGCCACCTGGCTTGGGGACAGCTGGTGGTGGAGACAAGCCTTCAGCCTCCAAGGTGTCTTCCCTCTCCTATCTGCCCTGCAGCTTGATCCAAGCCAACCCTGAGGTGGCCATGGACTGTGTCATCCAAATGGCTCAGCACATCACCCGCGTGCAGAAGGCTCAGCTTGCCCATCTCCTCTCAGCAGTGGAGGAGGAGGAGGAGGATGATGGCCCATCTTGAGGTGGTGTCCAGAACAATCCCCATGGGGCAGGAGGGACACCAGGACATGCTGCTGCTCAGAGGTCAGACCTCACCTCCTCACCTGGTTCCTCAGCCCTTCAGCTGAAGCCTTGGACTCTTGTGTGCCTAAATAGAGGTTGCCAGCATCTGCACTTTAAGCCATGAAGATGGTCTTGCACCCATGCAAAGTTGCCTCTGGTGCTGGGGGTGTTCCTCAGAGGGGTGGCTTAGCAGAGGATAAACCTGTCCTGAGCCAAGTCTGGAGTCTGGACGTGGTGCAGAAGTTGGCTCTTAAAAAGAATTTGGAACCTTTTAGTGGCAAGCCCTGACTTCAGGTCTTTAAACCAAGCACCAGGGTCAGACATGGGACTGGAAACACCAATCAGCTGGCCCAGGCACCACAGAGCAGCAGGATGAAGGAGGAGGTCTCCATCCAACCATGTTGAGGATGACCAGGCACCAGCACGAGGAACTGGAAACTCTGCTTAAGAAGCAGTCTCAAAATGATGTTTTATAATAAACTCAGGAACTGTGAGGAGCAATTGGTCTCATCCTTTTCCTCGTGGGAGAACGACCAGTAGATGTGACTAGGAGAAGCTGATGTACCAGAGAAGCCATCAATTAGCTGTGCTGGGAGCTGCTGCAGCAGGAACATCAATGGATCTACCATGGTTTGATGGACCTGGCTATTCCTCTCATCCTTCTCATGTCCTCTCTGGCTCCTGCCACAGCTCTTTTGGGTGGCTCCTGTGGAGAATGGAGATGAGGGAGGACATGGCTCCAAGTTCTCCTGCCCCAGTGACTCAGCTCCTCTACTGAAGCACAGAAACCAGGGTGAGCTCTCCATCTGCTCAGACCCATACCTTGCTTCTTAGGTGAACATTAACCAGCGTGGCTCATGGAGGGGAAAATGAAGACATGCTTTGCAGTGCCTCGGGCTGGGTGGATGTCTTCTCACTAGCACAGGTTCAGCTTTGGCTTACAGGATGGTGGTGGAAGCTGGGACACCTGCTTTGAGCACAGTGCTGGCAATCACTGGTGTGGAGGTGTTGGAAAACCCCTTGGTCATGCCTTGGCTGGAGGGTGCCACCAGGGTCTGGGGGGAGGTCTCCCTGTCCCTCGGGGGGGGAGGGCCTGAAGAAGATGCTTGCTGGTTTCAAAGGTGTCCCTGCCACTTGGTTAGGGAAGGAGGTGCTGATGCTTGCTGTAGAGGAACCAAACCACCACCAATAAAGTGAGCACAGTTCCCAAGGAAGTCTCCTGACCTCTCTCTTCTGTCCTTCTATAAACACAGCAGAGCAGCTCCTGCCACCCCTCCTGTGAAGGTCTAGCCCTGAAGAAGAGCTCTTCCACCCATCTAGCTACACAAATTTTCAGGAATAGGTTCACAGCGTGGAGGAACTCCTGTTCTCCCTTGCTGAGGGTTGGAATAGACCTCTGGGGATCATCCAGTCCAACTCCCTGCTCCAGCAGGGTCACACACAGCAGCTTGCCCAGGATCACCTCCAGCTGGGGTTGGAATCTCTCCACAGGAGACCCACAACCTCTCTGGGCAGCCTGGGCTAGGGTTCTGACACCCTCACAGCAAACAAGTTTCTCCTCCTGTTGATATAGAACCTTCCTGGGTTCCAATTTGTGCCCATTGTCCCTTGGCCTGGCCCTGGGCACCACTGAGCAGGGTCTGGCCCCAGCCTCTTGCCCCCACCCTTTAGCTCTTGCTCAGCATGGAGCAGCTCCCCTCTGGCTCTGCTCTTCTCCATGCTAAGCAGCCCCAGGGCTCTGAGCCTTTCCTCCTCCCAGAGATGCTCCAGTGCCCTCAGCATCCTGGGAGCCTCTGCTGGACTCTCTTCAGTACTTCCTTGTCTCTCTTGAACTGGGGAGCCCAGAACTGGACCCAGGACTCCAACAGTGACCTCACTAAGGCAGAGTAGAGGTGGAGGAGAACCTCCCGCAGCCTTCTGTCCACGCTCAATGCTATCTAGAACACCCCTGGCCTTGGCCATGAGGGCAAATGACCTGAGGAACATGTCAGAGCTTTGTCTCTTTGTCACCATCTGTAAGGTGCATGAAACCATTTCATCCCTGGGTTGGCTTTTGAGTAGCAGACCCTCTCAGAACTGCTGTGGAGCTGCAGCAAGGCCTGGCTGCAGAGCAGTCAGCATGTAGCACATGGAGGAGGAGCCATATTTCTTAGTGCTAAGAAATATTTTATTTAAAATAAAAAAAATGAAGCCATCCTAGCTGACAGCAGTCACAACACATGAGCATTTATCACATCTGGTCTTGGACAATAAATCAGGCCGTGGAGCATTACAAACAGTTGGAAAAGGTCACCATGGACATACTCACGGAGGAAGATACAGGCACAGCTCTTCTTTAGCCCCCCTGATCTTCGCAACAGTGATGCTCAAGGAAGAAGGTGTGCCTCCAGCACCCTGCACCCTCCAGGTATGGAGTAGCTGGCCCAGGGTTGGAGAGAGGAGCCTGTGAGCATGATACCAGGAACAGGCACCGTGGGCAATGTGATTAATGCCCAGGACCAGGAGCTATAAATATGACTTCCTGTAAAACTAAATGCTGAAAGTCCAACAAACAGTTTGCCTTTCAGATTTTTCAGCTGTTTCATCACGTTTTTGGCAAAGGTTTGTTACCAAGTATAAAAGAGGGTTTGGAAATGTCCAAAGTGAGAGTAGACTCAATTTTCTTTCCTCATCAATCAAGGAAAGATTCCCAGGAATCAGTGTGGCACAGCTACATTATTTGGTCTCTGAATTGCTTTAAAAAAAAAACAACACCACCCATGAATTTCACAGTATCAAAAGTGCTTATTTCAAAGAAATGTAGGTTAGCAAAGGTCCTTAAAGTGGTTGTGGTTTTGATGATGAATAATTTAGTGGCTGTAAACCAGGTTACTGCAGCATCTTCGAAACAAAACTGAAAGAGTGCTGAGTTTTACATTAATTTCTCTTCATAACAATAAATATAAATAAATTTACAAACAGTAATACTGCCTAGCACAAGAACAGACAGAAGCACAACACACAAGACTAGAAACACAGCTACTCTTTTTCCTTTTAAAACCTCTAAAAATAGGCATAATTCCTAAAATCTTCTAGCCAGTCATCACTTGAATAATTCAGCAGTCCCATTTCCTCCACAGGCTGAGGACTTGGATAGAATAGGTGGCTGCTCTGGGTTGGATTTATCTTTTTGAGTAGTTTTGCTCCTTTTTTTCCTACCTTGTAACAATAAATTAACAAGAGTTAGGGCAGAAAAGTCTTAGTGGTGCAAGTGTCTCCAGAAACTGTGTGAGGTCTTTGTTCAAGGACAAGAGGGTTTTTTTGGTGATTTAAGAGAAAATCAAACAAAATGCACATGGTACATGAGCTGCATCATCAAGCATTTTAGGCTCCAACTTGGTGCTGAACTTCTGAGGAACTTCTTTACTTGGAGGGTGGTGGAGCACTGGCCTAGGCTGCCCAGGGAAAGGGTAGAGTGTCCATCTCTGGAGATACTCAAAAGCTGACTGGATACATCCTGTGCAACCTGCTCTAGGTTCTGCTGCTCTTGCAGGGGGGTTGGACTAGATGATCACCAGAGGTCCTTTCCAACCCTTACCAGTAAGTGAGGAGCCTGTTGACTTGTGTTGGCTTCTGTGGAGGTGGTGACCAAACAGTGTCCACATATAAATCCAGATCCCAGTGTCAATGAAATCTATTTAGTGTAACCAGACCATTTTTAGCTCTGTTACACTCTGGTGAAAGTTCCTGATGCCTTCCAGCTCCTTCTCCTCCACACAAGCATCCATGCCTCTTGCTCAGTCTTGCCATGGATGAAAGTGGTTCTTCTCCTCACAGTTTGATGTATTTTGGCACCACATGCAGTGTCCCAAGGAAGAGCCATCACAGTCCAAGCCTCTGCAGGAGGAGCTAACTCTTGGGAGCAAGTGGCCCCTGAGGCAGAGGTCCATGGTCATGGGCAAAGCTCAGAGCAGAGCAATGGGTTTGTTGCCTTGTGGGTTCATGTACTGAGCTGCTGCTATGTTGTCCAGGGCTGTGTAGGTGGTGTAAAGGCCAGTGACCTGCAGGTCTGAGAAGGAGTGATCGCTGCCACTGGAGATAGGGGTGAGGCCAGGGGTGCCCAGCTCACAGTCTGAGAGGTGGAGTGGGGAGTTGCTGAAGGCACCCAGGGTGTCAAGGCTGAAGCTCTCATCTTTCATTTCCTCCCATATGTTACCTTAAAAAGATGAAAATCTGGTCACAGCAACACATCTAACCCACTCAGGTGCCATGGGTGGGGTGGGAGTCAGTCAACAACTTAAAGGCTTTACCCATCACTTAGGACCAAGGTTGCTTGCAGATTGCCATTTGCAGTGCAAAGGCAATAAGAGTTTCTGGCCTACCCAAATCCCCTGGCCCCAGGAGGAGCCCAGACCTCTCTGGGCAGCATCTATCTACCATGTGCTAACCAGAAGCCCAGGGGCCACATCAGTCATGGCCATGAGCCAGAAAAGTTCTCCTTTTACAGAAAGGGAAAAAAACCAAGGCACAAGTAGAGCTGTGCTTTCCCATGGGCAGAGAGATGAGATGGCCCAGATCCAGCTGGTTGGACATCCCTGCCTACATCTACTACACTGCCTGCACCTGAGCCATGAAGGAGGTTTGCTCTCCCATCTAGCACAGGGCAGAAATGTGCCAAAGGGAAAGGACTCATGGCATTATAGAATCATGGATGGAAGAGACCTTTCAGATCATCAAGTCCAATGCAGAGGCCAGCACCCAGCAGAAGATTTTTAGCTCAGTTACACCCCAAGCATCCTGCTGAGGACCCTGGCTCTCTATCCAGTGGCTACATAAGCACATAAACCATGCCCCTCCCCTCCTCCAGCTTCCTTCTCCCATACCTTGCAACGCAAAATCCATAATGCTTGGGTCCAGAGCATCCACCTCCGCGTTGATGTCTGCGGTCACGTTGAGGAACTCCGGAGGTGCACGTCCCATGGGATGGTGGGGCAGAGGGCTGTGGCTCAGGTCAGGCAGGGTATGGAGAGGAGGTGTTTGTGCAGGTGCTGGTGAGTCTGGGGCGATGCGAGCCTGGGTCTGGAGCTGGTGGTGGAGGGGGATGGACTGCAGCGAGGGTGTCATGAGTGGCTGAGGCTGCAGCTGGCACATGGACATCCGACCCTGGGCTGCTGCCATGTGGTTGAGGGTGGAGAGCTCAGGCTCTGCCTGTTTGCTGGATCTCCTGCAGCTCTCTGGTCTGTCAGTGATCAGCTTGTCCAGCTCCTCTGCCCAAGCCATACCAGGTCCCAAGGAAGAGAAAAGACAGTTTAAGCCATTTGGTCAAGCAGGACTTGGCCAAAGCATGTCAAGTGAGTATAGCTACACTCCTTTGCCAGAACATTCAACAGGGTCTGGCACCATGTGACATGCAGCACAGAAAGCAGAGAGCATAGAAATGTCTTCCCTACCCTCAGCCCTTACCCTAGTTGACTTCCATGGTTACCCCAAATTCGGCTAATAAAAAAATAAATGATCACATAGAACGGTTTTGATCAGAAAAGATCTTATAGATCAGCAACTTCAACCATTAACCAGCACTAAACCATGTCCCTCAGCACCACACCTCCACATCTTTGCAGTCCTTCTAGGGATGGAGACTCCACCACAGTCCTGGGCAGTCTGGGCCAGGCCTTGACAACCCTTTCCAGGAAGAAATTTTTCCTAATGTCCAACCTAAACCTCTTCTGGCACATCTTGAGGCCATTTCCTCTTGCCTGTTTCCTTGGGAGAAGAGACCAACTCCCATGTTACTCCAACCTCCTTTCAGGGAGTTGTAGAGAGTAAGAAGGTCTTTCCCCCACACACACCTTTTCCTGTCACCCCCATAGGGAAAGGGTAATTTCAGCTCTACCTGGGTTAGCCATGCTCCTGTGGATAGCAGCAAGGTCCTTCCTCTTCCACTTCTGCATCTCCTCCTCCATCTTGTCTATCTTGGCAGGGTTGAGGGCCCACAGGCACCCTTTGCGAGAGGTCCCGCTCAGCTTGTTCTCCACCTTCTCAAAGCACTTGTTCAGAGACAGGTTGTGGCGCACGGAGTTCTTCCAGCCATCAGGGGCTGTCTGAAAGGGGCAAGAGGAGGTTAGAGAAAGGAACCCTGAGCAAAGCCTTTGTGAGGAGCTCCATGCCCACCCTTCAGGTGTCCCGGTTGGGGCAGNTTTGCATATTGCCAAGTCATCCTTGCTTTTGCTACACCCCTGCTCTATGGTTAGTCCTCCTCTGCTCTATGGTACACTTTACTATCTCCGAGGTCACTTCCTGACTCCATAACCTCCACATTCAGGTGTACACCTACCTTGAAGTAGGGGAAGTGCTCCTTCATGAAGCTGTAGATCTCGCTCACTGGGAGACTGCCTGTTTTACTGTTCTTCAGTGCCATGGCAATCAAACAACTGCAGGAGATAACAGGTTGCATGTGCTTAGCCATCATGCCTTCTTCTGGTCTAGCAACCTCAGACCCATCTCTTAAGACACAGTCTAAATTCCTGCAGAATTTACTCCTTCTGTCCAGAGGGAGCCACAAAAATGATCAGAGGGCTGGAAGCTCTCTGCTGTGAGGACAGGCTGAGAGAATTGGAGTTGTTCAGCCTGGAGAAGAGAAGGCTCCATGGAGACCTTCTTGCAGCCTTTCAGTAATTAAAGGGGATGATAAGAAAGATGGGGAGAAAGTTTTTCGCAGAGCCTGTGTGACAGGACAAGGGGTGATGGTTTGAAACTGAAAGAAGGAGATTTAGACTGGATCTAGGGAAGAAATGTTCTACATTGAAGGTGGTGAGACCCTGTCCTACGTTTCCCAGAGAGGTGGGAGATGTCCCATCCCTGGAACCATTCCAGGTCAGGTTGTAGGGAGCTGTAAGCAACCTGATCTAGTTGGAGATGTCCCTGCTGCCTGCAGGGGGGTTGGACTAGATGACCTTTAAAGGTGCTTTCCAACCCAAACCAGCCTGTGATTCTACCACCTCTGCAGTGTTAGAGTCACCTCAATGCAGGCTGTAGGCAACACACTCCTCTGTCTACTCACCTGTAGGAATAGATGGGCTTGGGGTAATGCTTTGGATGCAGTTCTTGGGCAGAGTGAGGAGCCAGGCGTGGCTGAGGATAGTGGGGCTGAGTCCCATAGGATGGGTTGTAGAGTGCTGCTGGGTTGCACTGTATGCAGAAGGAAAAGAAGGAAAATGCTGGATGCAAAACATCCCTGGGTATGTAGGTTTTAGAGCTATTTGATTGGTTTTCTTTTATAGGAGTTACAGAGATGATCTTGGCAGGTACTTTGAGACACAGACAACACGCAAATAACAGTACCTGAGGTGTGCTCTGTGCCAGGGCAAACATTTGCTGTGAGTGAGGAGGAGGAGGAGGAGGAGGAAAGAGTTGTTGCTGTGTTGGTAAACTAGTAGGTGGCTGCCCACCTACAGCATACTGGCTCATCTGCTGAGACAAAGACAAACAGACCTGTCAGTCTTGAAATCACTGACACCTTCTCCTCAGAGGTGTGGCAATAATAAGCCACCAAGGTCTGCTCTTACATTTGCTCCATGTGTTGAAATAGAATTGAGTCCCAGGATTCCCTGTGGCAGGCTGGCCTGGACATGAATCATTGCTCCAGGTGCTCCTGTCGAGTGCATGTTGCTTGCCAAAGGACCTGGTTTGGGGAAAGCAAAGACAATGAATGTTCTCCTGAAGGGACACTTCAGATGAGAGAGCTGCCACTGTTCATTTTTAACAGAGGCAGCTGAATGCAGCTAAGCTCTGGAGTGGATAGTCACACCTCTCTGTGCCTCCCCATCCCCAAAGAACCCAGAGCACCTCAGAAGTTGCAGAGATGACACCAGCTGCTTCTGAAACTTGTTATGCAGGGAGAAAAAGATGACAGCTGTTTAGCAGGCCATGGTGGGGTTACAGACCTAGCATCTTACAGAAGACAAACCCCCCACACATTCAGCACTCTCAGGATTTCTAGTCTAAGGCAGGCAAAGTGAAATGCTGAGCTCCCTCAGCAGAATGCCTCAGTGTGTTTACCTAAAGGATGTTGACAAAGGCAAGCAAGGTGTTCAATGAACAGATGCTGTAAGCCTGTATGAGGCAAACAGGTGTGGGGTAAAGCAGATACTCTTAATTTTGTCAATGTTGAAATGAGCAAGAAAGACTAATTACCTAATTTCAAAGCTGTTGAAAACTCTCTGAAATGCAAGTCTTAAACACCTTGGCCCAAGTTCATGCAACAAGGCACCAGCCACTAAACTGACCAGAAAAAAGGCAATTGGATCCTAAGAGCTCTGCTGTCACAGCCTCTTGAAATGAAGGAGAGGCATCAGCCTCCTCAGAAGACAACAAGCTTCAGGTCTTCTGCCAAGAAGCAAAATGCTTAAAAGGAACCTACTCCCAGGAAAGCCAGTCTGTGTGCAGGAAAGGAAGGAGGCAGGAGGTTGTGTTGTTGATAGAGCAGTTAGCTAAGATGCTAACAGCTTACCTGTCTGTTGTAGCATTGCATTCTGGGCACCAAGGCTGAAATCCATTCTTCCACTGGCCATCTGTTGTAACCGAGGAACATCAACAGATGTCAGCCACGACAGGGACTGTAAGTCACTGGGGAGGTCATCTTCACTCAGCTGGGAGGGGTCAGAAGCTAAGAGTCTGCAAAATAGCAGGAGAGGTTAGCAGGGAGTGGAGATGCTGCTACACTAGCCCTGCTAAGAGGGGAGGTGACTGGGATGCCAAAGCTCACATAGGAAAATGCATCAGGTTGGAATTCTCTTTGCAGAATTCAGGTGTGACCTTTGGTTTCACAGCTGGCTGGTTACTGCTCCTCTGTACCTCATTTTGGTGAATAAAACTTCCTGTGCAGTATTTGCAGGGCAAGAAGGCATAACAGCTGGGAGAGGAACAGCCTAGAAACCAAGCCAGGGCTGGTTCATTATTTTCACATTTGTCAGAAACTTGGACTCGCTTGCCCTTTGATGGAGGAGAAGCCTGTCAGGACTTCTAGCCTGATAATTTTGCATTAACCTTGAAATCCAGTGAGCAGCCAGCCTAGGAAGGAGTTTCTGTGCCCAGCTCCTCCTCAAGGAGCTAGGTGTGCTGCTGGTTGAACCCCTGGAGCTTGCTTTTGCCAGCCACCTGCATCCTGATGGTAGAGACAATCAGCACAAAGCTGCTGCAAAACCAAACCCTTACAGGATGATCTCTTCCAGTCAGGCACATGAAATTATTAGCACTCAACAAGGAACTATGAGGTGTGTGAAGGAGGAGAGTGAAAAGCTCTGTAGCTGAAGGCACAGTGCCACTCAGCCTGCTTTTAGCCACAAGACTGACCCAGAATGATGACAGGCTGCTTTGGGGGTTCAAACATCCACTTGGGCACATTCTGCATGCTTTGTTTTGCTTCTGATAGAGTTTGTGGTACAAACCTGCACTACTGGAATGTATTTTCAGTGCTCAAAAACCACCTGTGGAGTCAAAATTGGCATTATAGTCAATAAAAGAACAACAGCAAATGAAGGGTGAAACTACTTTTACTCATGTATTACAGAAGCCATAGGTATCTCGAGGAGAAAAGCAGTGATTAGAACTTATCAGGAAGTTATCACTAGATACCCAGGGTAAATCCAAAGGGATTCAGGTCCAGGAAAACATCTTTCTCTTCCAGGAGAACTTGAGTTGGATGTGGTTGGGTTTGTTTTCAAAACAAAGCCTTTAAAGAGCTCTCTCCTAGCTGCATGTTCCTTGCCAAATAATGATGCAGAAACCTTAAATACATCTGGGTTCTTGCTGAAGCATCTTTGCTGTTTTACATGATTCCAAATCAGCTTCAAAGAATCAGGCAGAACTCTAGTGCCTGGCTGCCTGGGAGCTCTCAGCTTCTCTCTATTCATGACTTCCAGAAACACATATCAAAGCTCCCTAAACTATTATCTGGGAGATCTTTAGAGCAGAATGTAATGAATTGGTTCATAAAAAAAGATTTTGAAAAGAAAAAAAAAAAAGGGAAAAATAAAAACCAACAAACCCTTAACACCTGACCAGGAGCCAAGAGCTGGAATCCTGACCAAATAAAACCCCCATCTTCAAACCTCTCTCTCTCCCCCTCCCCCTTTTTCTTTCTCTCCTACTGTAGTTATAGTGCAATAATTAGCATTGCCATGGTGACCACTCTTCAGTTATTTGGTGAGGCCTGGGACTTCCATACAGGAAAAAAAAGAAAAGACTATCAGGTGACAGCTCTACCAGGCTAGAGATTGGCTGGATTGGACGTAAACAAGAGCATTAAATGATTTGAAAACTGGGCAGGTTCATGTCAGTTTGCAACAGTTGGGCCCACTGATGGGAAGCCGATAACCTATTGTGTGCCCAACGACCGCAGCCCGCTGGCACGTGGCCTCCATTGTTTTGGAGATTCTTGCTTAATTGTGGTGGGGTTTTTTTTCCCCCCCTTCCCTCCTCCTTCCCTCACCCCTTCCTCCTCTGGTTGGTTGTTGGTTGGTTGTTGTTTTTTTTTTTACAAACTTCACATTAATCTGGCTGAATGACAGGCGACACACAACACACATTCCCCATGCCATCTGGCATCCCCCCCGGGCCCTGCCAGTGGTCCCAGACAAGTCAGCTCCTCCAACAAACGCCGGGGTCAGCTGGGCGGGAAGGGTCAGCCCCCACCGCACACGCCTCCTGTCAGCCCCTCAATCCACCACATGCCCTCCCTGCTCCTCTTGCCTGCCGCTGCCACACTCACCCTGGTGCTCAGCAGCCTGGCCAGCTTGAGCTTTCTGGGTGATCAAAAAGCTCTTACTTCATGCACTCAGCTCAGGGCTTTTTGGAGATAGGGGAGTGACTGACTGGTGATGTCCTGAGCATAGTTGGATGCCATCAGAAGCTTTGACTGCAGCTCTTCTCCTTGCCCACATCCCTGATGTTGAGTCGTGTGGCACCCTCCCTCTTGCTTTGAGCCAAGTGGAGCAAGGAGGGTGAAGGAACCTTTAAGTTGGTGTAAGAGTCAGAGAATCCTAGAACAGTTCCAGCTGGAAGAGACCTTGAAGATCATGAGTGCAGCCTTTGTCCTAGCCCTAGCAACCTGCTAAATGATGCACCCCAATGCAACATCTACCTGTCTCTGAAACACCTCCAGGGATGGGGACTCAAGCACCTCCCTGGGCAGCCTGTTCCAATGGCTGACAACCCTTTTAGCAAAGAAATTCCTCCTAATGTCTAGCCTGAACCTCCCCTGGTGCAATTTCCATTCATTTCCCCTTGTCCTATCACTCTCCACTAGGGAGAACAGACCAGTCCCTGCCTCTCTACAACCTCCCTTCAGGTAGTTATAGAGAGCCAGGAGGTGTCCCCTCAATCTCCTCTTTTCCAGGCTAACCAGGCCCAGATCCCTCAGTCTTTCCTCCTCAGGCTTATGTTCTAAGCCCTTTAGCAGCTTGGGAGCCTCTGTCCCCTCTCCAGCACCTCAATATCCCTCTTGGAGTGAGGAGCCCAAAACTGGATGCAGTACTCGAAGTGAGTCCTCAGGCTCTGTTTTAAGCAGACACCAAGATGCAATAATATAGAATAACCAGACAAGGGTGCAAGCCAGTTCTTCTTCCAAGTCAAAGCTGACTCCTTCCCTCCCCTATCCAAGCAGGGAATGGCTGTTTGAATTGCAGTTTACAGTTCCTTTAGAAGCACCTCTGGCTGTTCACTTATGCTTTTTCTTTACAGCATTTGTTAGTTGTCAGAAAAACTTCTCTCATTAATCAGAGAATCATTAAGGTTAGAAAAGACCTCCAAGAACATCTATGATCACATGCAACCATTAACACTGACAAGTCACCACTCAACCAGGTCCCTAAGTGCCACATCCACATGTTTTTGAACCCCTCCAGGGATGCTGACTTCACCACTGCCCTGGGCACTCTGTGCCAATGCATAACCACTCTTTCAGGGAAGATTTTTTTTCCTAGTATCCAATCCAAACCTTTCCTGGTGCAACTTGAGGCTGTTTCCTCTCATCCTGTCACTTGTTACCTGGGAGAAGAAATCAACCCCCACCTTGCTCCAACCTCCTGTCAGGGAGTTGTAATAATGGAGGGGAAAAAGTATATTTAATCAGAACAAAATATTTCCCATTTAAGGATTATTCCTAAGGTTATCATGCAAACCAATACTGAAATTTCCTAAGCCTTAAAGACAGTGAAACTGCTTACATTATGCCCTCTGCTGCCTGACCAGATCTATTCTGCAGCATAAAACCAGCTTCTCTCACAGTGCTGCTTAAAGCTGAAGAGTGTTAACTGAACCTGGAAAGAGAGCTCTGCACAGTGATACCTAACATCTTCATCTCAAAAGATTCCATCTCTCTGACCTGAAAACTTGCCTGTGTCAAGCCAGCTGCAGACACCTAAGTACCTAGTGTAACATGGTGTGTGCTTGGGTTCTTCTCCCCCTCCACCTCCCTTTTTGGTCTCAGGTTGGAGGGGTGAGAGATGCTGCTTTGAGCTGAGTGTTTACAGCCCCTGGCACAATGGGGCACTGTAGGAAAAGCAGCCACTTCCTTTCAAGGGATGTAAATGAGAGAAAAAGAGTGATACACTGGAATTAATGCACACCATCAAAAATGTCCCCAGCTGCACCTTCTCCCCCCCCCCCCCCCCCCCCCCCCCCCCCCCCCCCCAGGGCTCTCTGCTGGAGGCACTGAACCACTAAACCCCTTGGGAAGGGAAGGTTACAGCCACACCACATGTGTTGCAAACCTGGTGTTGTTTTTCAAGGTGTGGTGGAATGAGGCAACTCCATTTTCACTCCTCTCCTGCAGGAGAATAAGAACACAAACCCATTCTGTTTCTATGGGTTTCTAGCCTAAAAAAGGCACCAGCATGGATAAGAATCCACAGGATGCTGAGGATTTAAGCCCCAGTTCTCTGTATACTAAAGGATGCTGGCCTCCTGGGCAAAGTGCCCTGAGAGCTGTGACAGGTGACACAGAAATGCTGAGTGCTAGCATTAGTCCTTGCTATCTGCTCCACCACACACTGCTAGCTAGGAATGAAATTCATTCCTGGCATAAGCTTGCAGGAATTACAGCATCATTAAGGTTGGAAGAGACCTCTAAGATCATCAAGTCCAACCATCTACCTATCACCACCATGCCACTAAACCATGTCCCTAAGTACCACAGCTAGATGTTTCTTAACCGCCCCTCCAGGGATGGTAACTCCAGCACTGTCCTGGGCAGCCTGGGACAAGACTTAACAACCCTTGCAGTGAGGAAATTTTTCCTAACATCTGCAACTGATTATCAGAGTTGGATTTGAACCTGTATTCCTAGATCTCACTTGACCATCTTAACCTCACACTGAGCTGTTTGAATGAGTTGGATCTAAGGTAGTTCAGAAACCACTCTCAAGGTGAATTATTTACTTCTACATGTGCATATGCATTGTATGGTGAACTGGTGTCTGGATGCTCTAGGGATCATCTCACCACCAGCAGCATAGAATAGCCTGCCAAATAAGTTTAAGACTAAAGGAAAGCTCAGCAATGACAAGCATAACTTAAGGTATTTTATCCCCAGTTTAGCCAATACTGAGTGGTTTGGTCCATGGCATGATGTGCAGAGCTATGTATTTCTATCCATGTTGCACTATTCACACTTCAGAAGATTTTGTTTGTGGGTTTGCCCTGGAATCTATCCCTAAAAGATCTAAAGCATTCAAACTGATTGACATTGAAAGGTGAATCTAATGCCAGAGATTCATTCAAAGGGGTGAGTGCTGGTGGCCACTCATCACTGCCATTCTGAACAAAATCAGACCAAGACTTTCCAGATGCACTTATCAGACTCAACTTCAAACACAGCATTAAGATCTCTCTCACTCTAAGAGCAATTTTTATGACAACTGAGTTTTTTCCCTATGCTTAAGTAACACAACTTTTCAACAGGTAGGAGCAATCAGGGGTGATAGCTTCTTAATTAGCTGTTTGCAGCATGGGAGTGACAGTTGGACAGGAAGAGTCCTAAGAGAACCTCTCCTTGAAGAGGTGATGAGAAACTGTTCTGTTTGGGATTACCTCATGCCCTCAGAACAATCACATGTAAAACAACAGAAGGAAAATATTCCTGGTTTGTGACTCCACAGCTGTCTCCATGGTAAGAAGAAATCTCTGTTTTACTGAAGGAGTCAGCCTGAAGGACTCCTTTTGCTCCTCACTCCATCAGCTCTGCTCCTTCCCTCTAAGTACTTCTCTTCCACCTTCCTCCCTTACAGGTGCTTTTCCCACACTAGGTTCTGTTTTCCACACTCCCAACTACCTCCTTCTCTTCTCCTCTTTCCTACTCCAGCTTGTCTCCTGCCTCAGCCAGCAGCTTGGTCCACAATCCCTCTTTGCCTCTTGGAGACACACTGCCCATCAAGTCCCAAACTACCAGCCCACCTTTCTCCTCCCTATCTTCAAGTTCTTTCAGTCATTTCTGGCCTTGCTGGGCAAGAAAGTTCCTCCTCAGCTACAGCTCAAGAAACTCTGGCTTATAGGAACCAAAGCTAACAAGGAAAAAGCAAATGACATGATTACCCTGTCAGGTGTTGCTCTTCTCCTTTCCTTATACCATGGTTCAGAAGAGAAGAGGATTCTCCAAAACCCCTTCTGCAGAGGTACTTAGCACTAACAGAACAGGCTATGGATGTGCTCCTGGAGACTTTTATACATCTCAGCTCTGAGTTTCACAACCTCTCATTGCATCATTTTGGTAGGAGATGAAAAGAAACTGAATTACAAGTGACCTATGTGGTTTGCTTAAGCCCAAGAGGAAGTTAGGAGCAGTGCCAGCACTGAACTCCCATCCCTGCTCTGCTGTACCCACCTAACCATCCCTGGGTTCAGCTGGTAGCTACTCTGCAAGCTGTTTTGTTCCCCCTAAAACCAAACCAACAAAAAAAAGCTGCCATTAATGTGAAAATAAGCTTCCCTTTGAAGCAAAAATGTGTTGAAGTACCTGGCACTACAGATGTGTAAAAATCAGTAGTGGTGTCTAGCTAGAAAGCTGGTTTTGGTTGGGTTTTTTTTTCCTTTAACCTTGCTTCAGTTGCTGTTTATGAACTGATTTACCTGCTTGGGATCTTGTGGAGTTACTTACTCCAATGCCAAGGGAATATCAAATACAGTACTCTTTGGTGTGCACTGTGCTAAGAAGCTGTCTCCCTTGCCTCAGTTACTGCTGTGATGCTGCAGCAGTTCTGCTTCCTGCACCTAGGAGATATTTAAACAGGTACAGTGGCTTTTAAAGGCTGTGCCATGAGCATCTGAGGTCTCATCACAGGAGGGCTGGAAGAGTCCATACCCCCTTTCTGCTTCCTTCTTTTGAATGGGAGGTCAGGCAGCATTTTTAAGCTAAGCTATGAGTTCCATTCTGGTTTCTCTGGAAGCACACAAGCCTCAGAAGCCTGGGAGCTACCTGCCTGGGTACAAACCAGCCCTTCCCATCTCTGCCTGGAACTGCAGGACAGTTTGAGGAGCAAGCGCCACAATTTTTTTTATTAGTTGAGATTAGCACATTTCAGGAGCTGCACAGGAAGCAGTTGAGCTAATCCACTTAAATCAATCCAGAGTGGCCTGAGTTTGACTGATTCCTAGGAGGTTTCTCACATTTTTTGGGGGGAGAAAGAATGAAGCCACTACTGTGATGAAATTCCTCCGACACATGGAGTCATTAGCTCACTCCCTGCCAGACACATGGTGTCAGGGGAATGAACACTGGCATTTTGTTCAGGAACAATTACACTTTCTTTAGTTATGCCTTTTTTTGCAGAAACTTCCTTCATCCACCTTCCCACACTACCTCCATCCAGCCCCATAACAATCAGGAGCCCTGAGCTGTAGCTTGCTCTCCAGAAGCCAAAGATGAGACAGAGCTCAAATGTCTCACAAAGGCAAAAGCTTTCCACCTTTTCCACCACTGTGATACAGCCACATCCTGAAAGGATCAACCCAGCATTGAAGTCTTCAGGTGCCTATGCTTCTTAATATGATTTTATCCTAAACTATCTTAGCAGAAAGTAATTATTACAACAAAAATTGAACCAGGCTCTCTAATGAGCCAGTAGACCAATTTTTTTGGAGACCTCAAATGGGGTGAAATAGGATAAGGTCTACTAATAGGTTGAATAATTAACTTTTGGTCAAAAAGATATCTGTTTAGAACTGAATTCCTGTTTAACATGTCTAGAAAATGCACTGCAAGGCCTTCAAAATACTGCCTAAGGAAACTGGAAATACACAGTAACACCAAAAAAAAACCAGAAAGATGAACCTTACACAAAATACTGAGCTGCAAAACATGAAGGCAATTTATCTTGCTGATCTGGGGCTACCTTCACATCTTAAGCAATATTCTATCTTCAGGTAGAATGAGGCATTTTAGTTATTTCTTTCAAAATATAGATGCCACAGTGATGATTTGATTCTTCCCACTTGGATTTTGATGTATGCCAAATGATCCATAGCAAGTTCCTCCTTGTCTCCCTGGTTCTCATATCATGATTTGTTGTATGATATGTAATAAACCACACTCAATTGTGCTTCATTTGGGAATGGGAGAGTCCCTGAGAAAAACAAGCATGCTGCTGCATCTGGAAACCAAGAATATTGGATAAGGATAATAGATTCACTAACATTTGAGTTGTCTCCTATAATTTATCATCATTTACCTAGTTTTGTGGTGAAAGAAGCACACTGCTGTATAGTAAACTTGCAGTCTGCCTATTGCTTTGATTTAAACAACAAAATATTGACACTAAACCAGAATGTTAGATTACAAATTCTAATTAACAAGAATAAAATGTTGAAGGTTAAAAACAGAGTGTTACCATTCTCTGCCTTTATTCCCTGAGATGTAAAATGAACCCATCAGAAATATTTGTCTCTACTCCAATTATGAAAATATTGAAAGTAGAGGAATTTTCTCTGGGAGACCAAGAGAGGCATCTGCTAATAGGAAGTATGACCTTGCCTCAGTAGCCAGGCAGTGCCAGTGCCATGAAAACAGAGGAGCTGTAGAAGATAGGATGGCCCTTGATCATTCCTAGACAGTGTGATGATTTCTATCCCACAGCTGGATCAGTGGAAGAGATATTTGTCTAAAATCATTTGACTATGGTGCAAATAGTCCCTGGATTTGCAGAGCAGCCTAATCCTCACTACTACTATATCAAATTTACTATAGATGCTTTTGATGCAGAGAATTCCAAGAGCTGCTAAAATGAAGGATTTTGGGGGTCTGGGTTTTTTCTTAATAAATAAAAGAAAAAAAATCCTATAAAATTCAAACTGTAAGCATAAGCTGCATGAAAACTCCTTGGTATTTGCTGATTTGATCCCCTGCTTCCACAGCCACAGCCTCCCCTCCCTTTGCAGCATTTCCTCCTGCGCACTCCTAGTCTCCTCCAAGTCCAACTGTCCCATTGAAAGATTCCAAGTGAGACAGAAGAGTATTCTCAGCACAGCCCCAGCCTCCCACTCACTAATTGGAGGCCATTCCCCATTTTGTGGAGCCTTGATGCTCCCCCATGGAGAACTCAGGACTGTGGGTTCCAGTCTTGGACTGTGGTGACAGCAGGAGAGTAAACAGAGCTGATAGAATTTGACAGGTCTATTCTTTTCTTAAAATCATTCAGTCTAAAAGATTTTCTTTTACATAATCCAAAGTGTTTTCTCATGAAGTAGGACAAATACTGCTCTGCATTTATGGTGCAGTTCAGATTTTATGCATTTTTATCAGAATTTGCCACTATTAAATGAGGTCAAAATCATTCATTTTATAAAGCTGCATTAAAAGAAATCACAAGCAGGCGAAAAAACTTTAGAGAGCTGAGATCTTTGGGTTCAAAATGTTCAACAGAGAACTGGAAGCAGTTTTTAAAAGCAGCTGACTTCTGAATAGAAGAAGAAACTCTTACAATTCCTTTCCTGGCAGTAAGATAAATCCTATCTTTCTGCCTCCCCCCAAAAAGAGTGAGTTTTTTTTCTGCAGTTAAAGAATAGTTCTGTCTGTTAAAAGAAGTCTTTGTTAAGGTGGTTTGCTCCTCAGGGCACTGAAGATACAGACTTCACTGTAAGTCCCCAGAAGCCTCTCCTCATTCACACCCTTCATGAAATGCTGAGCAATTTATTTACAAATATTTACACAGCCAACAAAAAAAAAAACCCCACCCAAACCCTAAGAGCAAACAGGGCTTCCCTAAACAGCAAACCAGAGCTCCCCAAACCTTCTTCCCCAATGGCTTCAGAGAGTAGAACAAATCACTTGTTGGGCTGCAAAGGGGCTGCAGGGCTGTGTTTGCATGTTGAATAGAGAGAGGCTGATAGAGGAATACCTGCAGCTGAGCTACAGAGAGGGGTGAGAACACCCTGGGGCTGGGAGGAAGGGGATAGTCTCTCACTCCTCATTTTAAAGCAAGAAAATCATTATTGATATATTTTTTTTACTGTGTAGACTGGATTGTGTTCTGCTCCTCTGTGTTTGCTGGAATTTTGCCTCATGTGACAAGATGTAACCTAAGCTAAGCCAGTGCACTGTAATTCATGGGACTTCTAACAATGCTTTTAAATGCTAAAGGATGCACAGTGGAATAGGTAAATCATCAGAGGCTGTGGGTAAAGCCAGGTTTGTTCCCATCACTCTGAGAAGACCTTTGACATGACAATGCTTTGGAGTACTGCAGAAGTGCTTGTTCTAATGAAAAGCTCTTCTATTGCACTGGGGTTTAGTCTCTCCGTGACTGCTCCACAACAATGCAAAAGATGTGATTCAAAAGGGAACTTTTAAGTAATTATTATTTAAGAAGAATAACCTTCTCTGGCAGCACTCCTACAGTCAGAGAGAGCTTACTGGAAGGTCAGCTCAAGGCTTTGAAGGTGTATTTCTCAAACACAGTTCAGTATCAGAACAGTTTCAACAGGAATGCTTCTAAGTCAGTATACTGGCCACCAACTTAGAAAACTAATTTAGAGAGAAGAAATAATGCAGTTAACTTAAGAAAGTTAAAGAAAAAATAACCCAAACCCTAGCTGATTTCTATATGCTGAGGGTTTTTGATGAAGTCATGAGAAAACCACAGCAGTTAGCAGGCTGAGAGCACAGAGCTTTGAAAGGGATTGATGCCTCACCTGTAGTCCTGGGAAGGGTGGTGGTTTTGCCCTGAATTCCTAAGGATTCCTGACATTATGGACGGGATATCGCTTTCTATCATCTCCTTGGCAAAAGAGAAGAGAGAGGAGAAGGTGTTGAGGCAGCAGTAGCTATCCAGCACTTCAGCAGCAAGCAGGAGCCTGCAAAACCCAACTGGAACCCAGGGCTGAAGGGAAGGGAAGCCCAATTCGTATCACAGTCCCAATTGACATCACCTTTCCCTCCAGGCGCACTGCTCTTCTTTGAGCCAGGCGATGGAGTAAAAGAGTTTTGGAGGGGCAATGATAAGTAAAAAAAATAACATAAAATAGAAAGTTCAGAAAGCGAACTTTGCTCCTGATGGAAGGAGCATCCCTCAGCGGTGGGGCAGCCCGGCTGTCGGTATGGGGAACACTCCCGTCCTGGGGCTGCTCCTAAACTCCCATAACAGCATCCACAGGGTCAGCAAGCAGCAATCTAAGTGCCCTCAAGGAGGAAGGCAGCTCAGGGGAACCCGAGGAGAGGAACCCAGGGATGGAGAAAGAAGGCAGGGAGGGAGAACCCGAGGGCTCTCCCGAGCTCCCGGTAGCAAAGGAGGAGGAACGCCCGCGTCCCGCCGCCCCGCCACCCAGATTTTCCCGCACTAATCCGGCCGAGCACTGCTGGCTCCTTGCACAAACCTGGCGGGCCGGGGCCCGGCGGCCCTGCCGGGAGCTCCGTGGAAGGGTCGGGTCGGTCTCTGAGGGTGAGGAGGGAGGGAAGGACGGAGATAGAAGTGGAGGGAGGGGAAGGGGCGGCGGGACGGAGCCGGCGGCAGCGGCCGCTCGGAGCCGTGGCGAGTCGGCAGCGGGTCCGGTCGCCAAGCCGTGTTTAAATTTCCCTCTCCGGAGCTGTCCAGCCTGGAGCATGCGCGGCCGGGAGCCGCCCGTAGGGTCAGGGCCGGGGCAGGGCAGGGGGAACGCGGCGTTGGCCGGCGGCAG
>VWZO01003712.1:774147-787619 GCA_013396975.1 Bucco capensis | reverse complement strand
TGTGTGTGTGTGTATGTGTGTGTGTGTGTGTATGTATGTATGTGTGTGTGTATGTATGTGTGTGTGTGTGTATGTATGTATGTGTGTGTGTGTGTATGTGTGTGTGTGTGTATGTATATGTGCATATATATGTATATGTGTGCGTATATATATGTGTATATGTGTGCGTGTATATATACGTGTGTGTATGTGCGTGTGTATATATATACGTGTGTGTGTGTGCGTGTACGTGTATATATACGTGTGTGTATGTGCGTGTGCGTGTGTATATGTACGTGTGTATATGTGCGTATATGTGTGTATATATACACACACATGCAGATGTATGAGTACAGGGCCGCACAGATCTCCCTGTATGTTATTAGTAATATTCCACAGATGATTCCACAGCCAACACTTCAGGTGCCTATGGATATGTCCACAGATCCTTGTCTTCCTGCCCCTGAATTCCCACGAGACACACACCACACTGTATCCTAAGAGCAGTTTTTGGCCTGGGTGCAGGCAACACCTGCTGCAGACACCACAATTCTCCAACCAACCCAATTCTCCAAACCCTCAGTGCTTCTCTCTTCCCAGTTCTTCTGAGCTGGATATTCTCCAGACTAGATGAAGGGAATCCCAAAATCCCAGCGTGGTAGAGGTTGGAAAGGACCTCTGGAGATCATCTAGTCCAACCCCCCTGCTCCAGCAAGGTCACCCATAGCAGGTTCATCAACAGGTGAGTTTGGAATCTTTCCAGAGAAGGAGACCCCACAAGCTGCCTGGGCTCTGGCATCCTCATGGCAAAGAAGTTTCTCCTCCTGTTTAGGTTAACACTGGTCCATTGTGTTGCCAATAACTCTATGATGTCTTTTAGCAATGAGGAGTTGGTGTTGCTCTGATGTAGCCACAGAGAGTCCCCTGGTGAGGTTCTTACTGTCCTAGAAGGAAAGGATGAAGAGAAATAACAAGCCAAGTTCTAAACTTGCACATTCTTTTCCCAGTAAGTCTCACTGGGGTGAAGCTGAAATGCTCAACTGTTCTCTCTCCCCCTCAGAAGTGGCAGAGAAAGGATTTAAAATGCAAAGCATGACTTTGCAGGCCTGGACATGCACAGGGAGGGGGATGGGGATGGAGGAGAGCCAGGGGATAAAGCACCATCGGCAGCACATTGCACGAGTATCCTGACACATTGAGAAAGAAGATATCCCTAGATTAAAAAAGTGTCTTCAAAGAGAAACAAAAGGCCAAGCAAGGCCAAAGGATTGCCCAACACCAGTTGCTCCTGTTGACAAGAGATGTAAGAAGAAGCTTTGCCTGGGAGAGGTTTCCCCCTTTCCTGGCAGGGTCCCACATGCTGACTTGTCCTCCCAACCCAAGATGCAGTCAAGAGGGCTTCTTGTGGACCTCAGGATTCTTTACTCATCTCAAATGACAGCAACTCTCTGGTGCCTAAAGGGTGTCAGGAGCCGTGTTGCCCTGTCAGGGTTCCTGGAATACCAGTGAGTTTATTTCTCTCTCCCTCTCTCCTGTGTTTCTGAGCTTGTCTGACTGGTGGATTAGCTCCTTGAAAGTGCTCAGCAAAAGCTGGCCATTTTGGGGTTCCCCCCCACTACTATTTTTACAGCTGAGGCTGAATGGGAAGTGACCTCTTCACCACATCAAGAAAACTCTTTTTCTTCTTCCTTTCCAATTGTCTTTCCTGCATTTATTTTTTTTTATTACACTTAGGTAAGATAAAAACACTCAGTGATTTTTTTCCTACAATCTTTAGAGCACTGCTGAAGCTTCCTGCTAAGGTCCTGAAAACTGGCACTGGAATATGAACTTAGGCACTTATTTTCATTTATTTTTTTCCCCCTGGTTTTCCTTTTGTCTTCTCCAAAAGGTGCAACCTTTCTGCTTTGTGTTGGTTTCGAATGAGCAGTTTACTGGGTAGGTGAATTGCAGTATAGATGGGTATGGAACAGAAAAAAAAAGAGAATCTGTTGGGGTTATTCATGTGCTTTTGGATTTGATTTACTTCCTACTTCCTTATTTAATAACTAGGTTCCTTAAGACTCCTTAAGCTTGAATGACCCACGTTTTGTTGCCAGCTCTATCCCAATGACCCCTGCCAAGACCCCTGCCCCAGTTCGTCTCTCAGACAAAAATGAATCTATTCCAGGAGCTATCAGTTCCCATTATCTCTAATTGAGCCTGACAGTTGGAGACAGGCCTCATTATTTTTAATTGGGCCCTATAGTTCTAGAGTTAAATTAAACACAATTTAATGCAGATAGCTCATATATATTGGTATGACAGAGTCAAATTGTATTTTAAGCTTAATGAAACAACAGGTTTGGGTTTCCAGGCTTTGCTTTGACATACTTTTTGCTGCCTGCAGCTCTGCAGGGTTTAAAAGTTGCCTGTTGCAGGATGACAGGTTCATTAATTGGGATCTGACCTGATCAGGCACCTGCTGAACCTTTTCAGCACGTCCTCTTCTCTACTGAAAATCAGAGTGTAGGTGTAAGGTGGTGATGAGGAACTCTTTGGTGTCTGATAAGCTCAGGCTGTCTGTGACAGGTCCATGCCCAGTGGTTAAAGCAGTTTGAAAGAGATTGGCAGTCACCAGTCATGCAAATAGAAGAAACTCCTGAAGGCTTTTCCAGACACTCAGAACCAAACTGGGCATTTTTCTACCAAATATGTGTTTAGCAATCCAAGCCAAGTGCCCTTCTGTTGGGGACAGCAGGAGCTTCTCTGCCTAAGAGCTCAGACACATAGGAATTCTGTATTGTGTGTTTAATGGACAGATATTTATGGAAATGATGCATCATCCAGCCTCTAGGATAGGATTGTCCTGGAGAAGAAGAAGGATTACCCAATGTTTACACAGCTACTGCACCTCTCCAACTGCTTTCCTTGGCCTCTCTAGAAGCATCCCTTCCAGGGCAGAAGTCAGTTATGCTTCACTTCTAGCTGCTTTCTGACCCATGTTCCACCTGCAGCACCAGGGAACATCTGGAGGAGAACTTTGTTGTCTCTTATACTGGACTGAATCTCTGGGGTTTTTTCTCCCTGCATTCCTGGTTGGTTTTTTTTGGAACAAAGTTGCCCTCACAGGCCAAAGAGCTGCTCTGCCTTCCCTCCTCCTGCAGGGAGTCACCTCCAGCTGCTAGATGCCATTTGACATTCTAATATATACATATTTTTCTCCCCACTTTATTACTTTGCAGGGATGTACTTTCTATTTTAGAGCAAGAGCAGGGAATATTTTCCATGCTAAAAGCCTAATAGGAATTTCAGGTGGTGCTGGTGTGATGTTCTGACACACACTTCTCCCATCTGCAGCTCCTCTGCTCCAGTGCCACACTCTGCATTCCCAAAGCTTAGGTTATGGTGTGTCCAAACTAGGCATTTCCAGCATGTTCAGTTCCTCCTCTCCCAGGACAAGATTCCTCTGGCTTGCTGCATCCTTCTCCAGAGGTGTAACCACATTGCCCAGCACTCCTAAAACTTTCACACCAAGCTTGGGCCTTGGGATCTCTTCCATAAAGCTTAAGACCCAAGCAAGGCAGGTGCAGGATTAAGCTATTTAGCACCTAATTAATAGCCAATACAAAAAAGGAGAGGTTTGGGCTTCTACTTTCCCTGAAGGTTGAGCACCTGAGCCATCTGGGCTGGTGGAGTGGGAATTCTCCTGGTGAGGATCAGCAGCCCAGCTCTGCTGTTGCAGGATTCTCTCTGTTCTGCCTTCATCTCCATGGAAGAATTCCTGAATCCAGTTCCAGGATGCAGCCCCTGAGTCTGATTCCCATCTGCTGCTGAGTCCTCCTGCTACAGGAACAGTGCTGATGGTGATGTAGTTGCCATCAAGGAGTGCTTGGGTCTAGTATTGGTTTTGTATATATTTCATTTTCTTCTTATTATTTCCATTGAAGTAGTTTAACTTTCTATTTCCTATCCACAAGTCTCTCTCTCTCTGTTAATTTCCTTTTTTCCTTCCTGGAGTGGAGTAAAAGGGGCTAATAGAGACTCTCTGTCCCTGGGTTAGTGATCAGCCCAGCCCTAAGCCTTGCCAGAAGGGAAGAGCCAGACCAGAAGCTTGTAGAAGACAACTCAGGGCAGTGTAGAGCAGACTTTCCTTCCCCTACTCTAGAAGGAGAGTGGGGCTGGGGGGGAACAGTGTCACTTCCTCCCTTACTTTACTTCGAATTGAAGTAAAAAGTTATCAAAAATTCTCTTTCTTTTAAGCCCAAGCAGTCCCTGGAAGGTGTAGCTGAGAGTATCTCTGGCAGGAATTCTTCATGCCCCTAATTTAGACATAGCTGAACGCACGAGCTTCTCAGCTCTTCTACTCATTAGGTGGTTTTGTTAGCTTGAGCTCAGCCAGCAGAAGAAAAACAAAAACCAACCAAAAAACCCAAACCAAAAAAAAAACCAACCCTAAACCTCTTTTCCTAGCCCTGCAGGAAGTCCCTGCTGTGACAGGCTAAAATACCCCATCTACAAGAGCTCTGTCATATGCTGTTGTCCTTTTGATTGAACGTGGAGAGAAAAGGCTTTTGTAGAGCCCTTGGCCAGCTAGCCAGCACACTCCTGATGCTAGGGGCACAGATGTGGTGACCTACAGGAGAAGGGAGAGCAAAAGAAAAGGTTTTATTACAGCTTTCCATGCTCCTACGAACCACATATCTCTGTTTGGGATTTTCCTGGCTCTCTTGTAGGTTGGCACTTGGGCCCTGGGGAAGGATTCCTGTCTGAATGCTCCCAGCAGCTGTGCAAGGCAGTGTTTCAAGTCCTATTTTACAGATGTGGAGCTCTGGGAATGTTTGTGATGAGTACAATGCTATGGGAAGGGTGAGGTGAGGGAGAATTAAGTGGCTTGGATCCTGGCAAGCAGGCTGGAGTGTGGTGCTCATGCTGGATCCAGAGTAAGGAATTGTAATAAGAATAACTTTTAAAAAGACTTAATAATAATAAATCCTAATAAAAGGAGGCTTCTGTTTGTAGCAGTCTTTTCCCCTCAGGGTTTTAAAGGTTAAGGAGTGCTGTGTCAGAGGGACTGCCCCAGCTCTTGGGGAGCAGTGTCCTCTCTGGAGGGTGACAGAGCTGCCTGACCCTCAGAGCAACCTAAGGAGAAGGTTTTCTGATCTTCAAAGTGCCCAAAGAAGAGATTTTGTGTCTTGAAGTGTTCAGGCTGGTGTGGCTGTGCTGCTGCTGAGCTGGGTTGTGGGGTTACAGAGAGCAGGTTGGGCTTTGGCTGTGCCTTGCTAGGAACAAGTTATTTCCTGTTCCCTCTGGGTTTGGTTTTTTTTGGCTTGTTGTGTTTTGTGGTTGTTTTGGAGTTTGTTTGGTTTTAGTTTGGAGTGGGTTTTTTTGGTGTATGTTTGGGGTTTGTTTGGGTTTGGGTTTTTTTTTAATTTGCTTGTTTAGGGTTGGTTTTTTTTTTGTCTGCTTGCTTTGTTTTCCTCTCAACTGGCTCGAGAAAGAATGTGGGTTATAAACAAAAGATGTGGAGAATTTAATTTAGCTAGTCAAAAAAAACAACCCACCCAACTCTTTTCAAATGGTAAAGCTGAGGCTGAAAAAGATCTCTGAGCTGTGGGTCTGAAAGGAGAAGAGCTGCTCTCAGTGCTCTTTAAGCCTCCAGCAGTGAGAGGAGACACTCAGCTCCTAAGCTGATAGATCTTCTCTGCCAAGCTGGAGAGAGAGACAGGAGAGCCTCAGAGAATTCACCTGCTAGCCTGCACTTAGGTGGGGAAGAGGTTAAAAAAGAACTCTAAAGGATTCTGGAATGTTTAGTAGAGCACTCCTATTTATTATTATTTTTTGTTAGTCTTCCTTGGGATGTTTGGAATTAATGAGTTCAGGGGTGAATAATTGATAACCATTTAAACACAAGGAAGAATTCAATTACACATGAAGAGGGAGGAGGCTTGGGCACAGGGTAAAGAATTTCTCTTTCCCTTTTGAGTGCAACCAATCCTTTCAGATCTGGTCACTGAAGACAAGTGGCAATGAAATGGGTGTGTGAGAGGGGAAGGAAACCAGATATTATGTTACTTAAAAGTCATTCATCATGTCACAGGAGGGCAGGAATCTGAACTCCTGAAAGCAATAATGGCTGAAGGTGATCTCCCTAGACAAACGTACTGAGGCATGAAGCCACTTGCAGCCACTAAAATATTCCATCTGCAAGGAGGGCAGGGACCCAAGTGCTGTGCTTGCAGTGTGCTGGGGAAGAGCAGCACAGGTTGAGATGATTTCCTGCCTGAGACAGCTCCATGAAGCATGTCTGAGAGGAGCTTGGAGCAGGTGGCACTGCAAAGCAGTATTCTCATCTTTGCTTTCACCAAGGTGAGCACTGGAATAAAGCAGGGTTTGGGGGTTCAATTGTCCAGCCTGAGTTGCAAAGCCTGCTTGAAGAGTCCCATTTACAGCAGCACTTTGATTCCAGCTACAGAATTAGTTGTGCTTTTGTGCCTGTCAGCAAAGACATGGCATATGAAATCATGGAATGGTTAATGTGGGAAAGGACCAGCAGAGGTCATCTAGTCCAAACTCCCTGCTCTAGCAGGATTGCCCTAGAGTGAATTACTCAGGATCACCTCCAGGTGGGTTTGGAATCTCTCCACAGAAGGAGATTCCACAGGCCTCTGGCACCCTCACAGCAATGAAGTTCTTCCATGTTTAGGTGGAACTTCCTGTGTTCCAGTTTGTGCTCATTGCCTCACATCCTATTGCTCAGCACCATCAACAAGAGCCTGGCTCCATCCTCTTGATGCTCTCCCTTCAGATCCTTACCTACATTGCTAAGATCTCCTCTCAGCCTCCTCTTCTCCAGGCTGAACAAGCCCAGCTCACTCAGCCTTCCCTCAGAAAGGAGATGCTCCAGCCCCTAATCATCTTTGTAGCTCTCCATTGGACTCACTGCAGGAGCTCCATGTCTCTCTTGTCCTGAGGAGCCCAGAACTGGACACAGTTCTCCAGCTGGAGCCTCAATTGGGGCTGAGCAGATGGGGGAGGAGAACCTCCCTAAGCCTGCTGGCAATGCTCTTGCCAATGAGGAAGGAATTCCTAGATAAACCTGGAAGCCTGTAGTAAATGTCTATATTTAATCAGCTGTAGGAACAGCTGGAAGCTGCAGGTCTAGTTTTTCATCAGCTAATGCGTGTGGGAGTGAGGGTGAGGAGGCAGGACCTGCCTCCCTGATCTGGTTACACCATGTTGGGACCCTGCAGAAGACAAAGGCAGGATACAAGCTGTGAAGGTGAGAGCTGGGTCCACATCCACTACAGCACTGTTTCGAGGCTGTTTCCTTCAGGGTGAGTTGGTGCCCACACTTCCCCTGTCTGCTGCCACTGCATATGGTGCAGAGGGGAGAGAGCACAGAGGCTGCAGGGAGGAAGCTGCTAAAACTCAGTGTGTGGCTTGGAATCCCATGAAAGATTCATGTGTAGTTCTTAGCAGCTGCTCCTCCTTTGTGGGATAGCTGCACTTTTAATTTTTAAGCATGTCTTAGCCTCAGCCTGGGAAGAGAGATACTATAACCAAGGGAATATACATTATTAACTTCAAAGCTTCCAGCTGAAGTCAGCTCCTCCAGCCTCCAACCAGCCTGGCTGCTGGACGTGCAGATGAGCACTCACCACCCCAACTGCAACCCTGCCATGGTCCAGGCTAGATAGAAACCAATTTTTAAACAGCAGATGGATGCCTTCCCTTGCTTTTAGTAGTTCCTAATTAACACATCATGCCTCTACCAACTCCTCAAAGATCACTGGCACCTGCAATGTAATCTCCAGGAAGATAGAGTTTCTAGTTCTTATCTTGGAAAAGCAGCCACTAAGTGTATGCAAGCAGCAGAGGAGCAAGCCCTTGACTCTCAGAGTGAATTATTCAAAGTGCTGTGCTGGGGTGAGGAGGTAGCCTTCCTCAGCAGCTGCCTGGCATTGAGGAGGACCTTAAACAAGTTCAAAGCACCTTTTGACTGGTTGAGCTTGGAGTCATTGTTAGCAGCTGACTTGAACAGCATCCAAGATGGAGACCCAGGTAACTTTAATTCTTGGTGGATCTAGTGGTAGATGGATAGCAGCTAGCTAGAGGTGTCGATCCAGGAATGCAGTGGTAAAGCTTGGACTTGTGTGTTTCCATAGGCTAGGTGGTGGTCTGGTGCTTCTCTCCAGCACACAACTGGTTAAAAATCTCAGTCACAAGGATCTAGACTCATCTCAAGAACTATGTGGTTGGAGAAGTGGGTGTTGTGTTGAGCTTGGACCATACACCTTCAGTAGTTGTCCTTGATGCCTGTGTGTCCATCAGTGTTGCTTTTCAGTCCCTGCTGGGCTGATTTAGCTTAGCAGACTTCGACACAGAGATGTCCTGGCAGCTGTGGTGACATCTCACTTGCATCTTAATGAAGTCTTGACAGAGCAGATGCCAGGTGGAACTCCAGGATCAAACCAGCTACTTTTCCCCCAAGAAGATACTAAAATTCAGAGGTTTCTAACAGCTCTTGCAGGTTTCTTGGTGTCTGCTGATGACTTGCTCTTGCTGTAGAGTGTAGCAAAACTTCCAGGGTTGATGGTGTAAGACCTCTGGAGCAGTTACTGGGTCACTGGCACAGTCCAGTTCAGTCTTCCTAAGTGCTTGGGAAGTTCTGGAGCTGGCCTGCTTGGCCAGTGCTCACAGTCTTGCCATAGCACTCTGCCTCCAGCAATCTCCATCCAATCTCACCACAAAACCTGGGGAGGGTTTTTGTAGGACAGACATGGAGGTCACCTTGACATTCCTGGTCCAGAGCTGAATGAATGATCTGGTGAAATTCTTCTGGTCTGCATAGCAAATAGAAACATAGAATATTAGGGGTTGGAAGAGATCTAGTCCAACCTCCCTGCCAGAGCAGGATAACCTAGAGCAGGTTGCACAGGATGGTGCCCACTCAGGTTTTGAATCTCTCCAGAGATTGACATTCCACTTGCTGCAGAATGACCTGGTTAATCCTCCACTTATTTAATGAGCACCAGTGTGTTGAGACCTGCTGAAAGGAGAAGTGTTTCCTCTACTTCTCTTCCCCACAGAAAACTGTTGTCTGTGTTTGGAAGCTTCCCTTAATGCCACAGGGGAGTGACAATGGAGATGACACTCAGGATGCATTTCCCAAAGGTCTCTTGTGCAGCAGAGGTGGTGTCCTGGGAGGAGCTGGGCTTGGAGAGCTTCCCAGAGAGCTGCTCCATCAAATGATTGGGGTGGAGAGAGCCAGCTCAGCACAGGAGGAGAGAGGGAGGCTCTTGCTGGCTGGGCTGGGCTGGGCTGGGTTGGGTGGAAGGCAGGAGGGACACTGAGTGGCTGGGGAGAGAGCTGCTGGAGCTCAGGTGCTCAGTGCTGAGCATCAGCACGGAGCAGAGGTGGGAGCCAGGCTGGAGCTCTGCAGCTGGAACCATGGAGACCAAATGACAAGAGCTTGATGCTGAAGCCCAAGGGAAGTAAGCAAATGATTCCCAAAGAGGAGGTGACAGAGGCAGAACCTAGTGGAGCATTTGAGCAAGAGGCAAGAGAAATGCAGTGACCAGAGGCAAGAGAGGGTTTGGGGTTTTGAATTAGCCCAGAATTCATTCCTTCCATATCTGATACTGAAGTGATCTGAGGGAGGGAAAAGAAATCACAGTGAGTTTGCACCTGTATGTCCTAGAGACAGAGAAGGGAGAGAAAGGGATTTATTTTAGGGAGTCCAAGTGGTGCATGCTGAAGTGGGAAGGGGATGTGGGGATCTGGCTGGGCAGTGAGCCTCTTACAGCTCTGGCACTTGTGCTCATTGCCACCCCAAAGGGTTTGATATTTGGCATGAGGATTTCTTTCTCAGTGCTGCTACTCAAGAGTGTCAGCAGAGCCAGTGGAACCTCCTCAGGCAGTGAGATAACAACAAACCCTGGGATGTGAGAGCCAACTGAGCCCTTCTGGCTCTGAACTGAGAGAGCAAGGAGGGAATTGGAGAATAGCTGGAGAAGGCTCCAAAAAAATTCCACTTTGGGAGGGGGAGGATATATTTTGTAGTATTTCATTAAATATGTATTAATTCTTATGTTTCCCTTTTAATGCATGTTTGTTAGATCCAGACTAATTAACAGCTTTTAGTAGCTGGGGGGTAGGTGCAACTTGGCTGGGGAAGGTTTCCTTCCCACTCTTGTACTATTTGACAGATATATGGCACGAATTAATTACAGATATATGGCATGAATTAATTAGATATATGGCATGAATTGCAGATATTTGACATGAATTAATTACAGATATATGACATGAATTAATTGCAGATATTTGGCATAAATTGCAGATATTTGGCATGAATTAATTACAGATGTATGGCATAAATTAATTGCAGGTATTTGGCATATATTGCAGATATATGGCACAAATTAATTAGATATATGGCACGAATTAATTACAGATATATGGCACAAATTGCAGATATTTGGCATGAATTAACTACAGATATATGACATAAATTAATTGCAGATATTTGGCATAAATTTCAGGTGGTATTTATTTGGCATAAATTTCAGGTGGTATTTATTTGGCATAAATTTCAGGTGGTATTTATTTGGCATAAATTTCAGGTGGTATTTATTTGGCATAAATTTCAGGTGGTATTTATTTGGCATAAATTTCAGGTGGTATTTATTTGGCATAAATTTCAGGTGGTATTTATTTGGCATAAATAAATTGCAGATGGTATTTGGCATTGCAGATGATTTGCTTAAAGTACAGATATCAGGGGGGAAAAAAAGACTCCCAAATTCTCCAAGGAAAGCTCAAGGAAACCCAGAGCAGCTTCTCTGGCCCTGATGCTGTTAAACCTGCTCCTTCTTTACTCCTCCTTGCAGGAATAATCAGTGAGGACCTGTAAGTCTCATTTCAAACACCCCAAGGCAGCAGCACCCTGCTCCTTCCCAGCAGCAGCACAAGAATCCTGATAGGTTCCATGAGTAATTCCCCAAGGCTCTTGCCTCTGTGCACCCTCACCTTGTGTTTCAGCAGCTCTGGAGCTCTCATGCTGTGACAGTTGCTGGGTTGTCCCCAAGCTCCTCTTGGCATGTCACCAACTCTCCTTCCTGGAGCACTTTATTAACTGGCTGTGATCCAGCAGTGGGAAGGAGCAACATCTTCCTAGGGTGTCAAGCACTGGATTCTGCTTTTGTGGAAGAGCTGCAGGAGTTTCTCCTAGTTCAAATCCAGCTTTCTGTCCTCCCTGGGTGGTAGCAAGCAGTGGTGGGCACTTTGGGGTCCAAGGAAGGGCTGTGGCCACCTGCCATGGTCATGGAGATCTTACAACCAGACTGAGAGGCACAATAACAACAATCATCTACAAGGTGAAGCTACTGAGGAGCAAACAGCAACTCACAGATGGTTTGGGCTTGGCACAGCGTTTCTGTGGCTCTCTGGTTGGTTATTTTCTGTATTAATGGCATAAGGCAGGTTTACAACCTCAGGCTGAGCATGTTCAGTACTCTGATGATTGTCATCAACTATCAAATGATAATTGTCATCATTTCCTCCAAGGCTGAGACAGCAAAGCACTGACCCTGAGCAGACTGAGGGCTGCAGGTGGAATGCAAGAGCAGTTCCTGGCTTCTCCCTTCTCCCCACTTATCCTGCTTTTAGAATCATGTAATCATTATGGTTGGGAAAGACCTCTGAGCTCATCTAGTCCAACTATCCACCCAAAACTACAATGCTCACCACTAAACTGTGTCCCCAAGCACCACATCTACATGCTTTTTGAACACTTCCAGGAATGGTGATTCCATTGGGCAGCCTGGACCAATGCTTGAGAACCCTCTGAGGAAAGAAATTCTTCCTAATATCTAATCTGAACCTCCTGTGGTGCAACTTGAAGCTGTTTCCTTTTGTCCTATCACTTGTTCCTTGGGAGAAGAATCACTGTAAGGTGTTCTGTAAAGAGATGCCTTCTGAAGATGAGACCTTACCTTTTCCTGACGCCCCTCTCCTGTATTAAGTCTCACCAGCCTGTTTGCTTAATGCTGCAGATAGCTGCAAAGCAAAGCTGGTCTGCTTGGGTGGTGTGGTGCAAGAGGCCCTCCTGTGACTTTAGGTGGTTCCTTCCATCATGAAGCAGTTACATGGTCCATTGAGAACGTCTTCATGCTTGACTTCAGAATGTAAATGCTTGGTAGCAAAGTGCTTTGTGTGCAGAAGGCTCCAGGAAAGCTAAAACACCCAGGAAGGTCTGATAAAGATGTTTTCCTGATCAGTTTGAAGGAGATTCCCAGTTCCATTGTGGCTTGCTCACAGATGCATCCTCCACGTTCCTCCCTGCTGCATTCAGAACTGCAGGCTTGGCACCAGCTGCTCCTTCAAGCCTGACAAAGCAGGTCCAGAGCAAGTGCAGGTTCTTAAATCAGTGTGAGAGTTTGTGTGACCTTTGCTGTAAATCCTGGGGAATGGACCTTTAATTGCAGCCTTTCCTGCTTTGTGGTGGCTACTAAAGCAGCACTTGAGTTTTTTGAGGGAGCTCTTAGGCAGAGAAGAAGATTTGCTGTGGGAACCTGAGGTGTGATCTTCTTCTGGAGAGTGATTTGGTGTCCCAAGTGTCACTCATCTTGTCTTAGGGCCATGGTTTAGTGGCATGGTAGTGATAGGTAGATGGTTGGACTTGATAATCTTAGAGGTCTCTTCCAACCTTAATGATGCTGTGATTCACAGCTGGATTTTATATGGTCCTAAACTTCCCAGGTGAGGTGTGATGGTGGTTGCTTTCCTCACCCACCATACGGGGCAGCACCTCCAGAAGAAGCTGGGTCAAGTAAAAAAGACCTTTCCTAGCAGTTGTTCTGTTAAACAGTTATCCAGGTGTCTTTTATGCTTTTTAGGTCAGGTGCCTGCTGGGAGCACTGGTGCTTAAGGGGAATCCTGGAGGTGAACTGGGAATTCTTTGGGGGTGGTGGAGAAGGTCTGTTTTCCCCTAAACTGCTGCAGAAGGTCAAGCTGACTGGTAGTAAGCCCAAATGTGAGCTGCTCTCAGGAACCTTGCCAGGCAATTGTTTGCTGAAAGCAATCTCAGGAGGGATCTTCTCTCTCTACAACTCCCTGGAAGGAGGTTGGAGTGAGATGGGGTAGGTCTCTTCTCCTGGGTTAACAGTGTGAGGACAAGAGGAAATGGCCTCAAGTTGCACTAGGGGAGGTTTAGATTGGATATAAGGAAAAACTTCTTCCCTGAATGGGTTGTTAAGCATTGGCCCAGGCTGCCCAGGGAGGTGGTGGAGTCACCATCCCTGGAGGGGTTTAAGAAACATAGATGTTCTACTTAGGGCCATGGTTTAGTGGCATGGAGGTAGGTGGTTGGACTTGATGATCTCAGAGGTCTCTTCCAACCTTAATGATTCTGTGATTCCTCACCTGTCTCGTTGGGGTAAAGTGGGGAGGGGAGGAAGGTTGGAGGGGCATGATGGCAGGTGGAACCCCAGCCTCCAACCCCACCGCAT
>VWZO01003712.1:751085-773105 GCA_013396975.1 Bucco capensis | reverse complement strand
AGAGGTCTCTTCCAACCTTAATGATTCTGTGATTCCTCACCTGTCTCGTTGGGTTAAAGTGGGGAGAGGAGGAAGGTTGGAGGGGCATGATGGCAGGTGGAACCCCNGAGGGGGAGGCCAAAAAAAAAAAAGTGATGTTTTATGCGGGCCACAAAAATGTTGTCCTTCAGCGGCCCCCGCCCGATTGTCTCGGGAAAGCTTTTGTGGCGCTTGGATTCCCAATGGATTATCTGGGAGCGTTTCAAGGGGGCAATCAAAAGGGCTCCTTTTGGCAAAGGAATGGTGTTCAAAATGGCAGCCATGAAGCCCATTTAGGATTTAAAGTTTGGGGTTTAAAGAAAGGTTTGAACTCGGGAGATTTTTCTCACTCCTTTTCCTCCTCCTTTGCTCTTTTCCTCCTCCTTTGCTCTTTTCCTCCTCCTTTGCTCTTTTCCTCCTCCTTTGCTCTTTTCCTCCTCCTTTGCTCTTTTCCTCCTCCTTTGCTCTTTTCCTCCTCCTTTGCTCTTTTCCTCCTCCTTTGCTCTTTTCCTCCTCCTTTGCTCTTTTCCTCCTCCTTTGCTCTTTTCCTCCTCCTTTGCTCTTTTCCTCCTCCTTTGCTCTTTTCCTCCTCCTTTGCTCTTTTCCTCCTCCTTTGCTCTTTTCCTCCTCCTTTGCTCTTTTCCTCCTCCTTTGCTCTTTTCCTCCTCCTTTGCTCTTTTCCTCCTCCTTTGCTCTTTTCCTCCTCCTTTGCTCTTTTCCTCCTCCTTTGCTCTTTTCCTCCTCCTTTGCTCTTTTCCTCCTCCTTTGCTCTTTTCCTCCTCCTTTGCTCTTTTCCTCCTCCTTTGCTCTTTTCCTCCTCCTTTGCTCTTTTCCTCCTCCTTTGCTCTTTTCCTCCTCCTTTGCTCTTTTCCTCCTCCTTTGCTCTTTTCCTCCTCCTTTGCTCTTTTCCTCCTCCTTTGCTCTTTTCCTCCTCCTTTGCTCTTTTCCTCCTCCTTTGCTCTTTTCCTCCTCCTTTGCTCTTTTCCTCCTCCTTTGCTCTTTTCCTCCTCCTTTGCTCTTTTCCTCCTCCTTTGCNGACTTCTTTTCCTCCTTCTTAGCTCTTTTCCTCCTTCTTTGCTCTTTTCCTCCTCCTTTGCTCTTTTCCTCCTCCTTTGCTCTTTTCCTCCTCCTTTGCTCTTTTCCTCCTCCTTTGCTCTTTTCCTCCTCCTTTGCTCTTTTCCTCCTCCTTTGCTCTTTTCCTCCTTGGTCAGAATTGGGTTTCCATTGCCAGAACCTGAGTCTCTTGGGAACTGGATGGTTCTAAACAAACTCTCTGTTCAGTAGCAGTTTCTTTCCACTCCTCAATGGAAATAGACATTATTGAGGGTTTCTTACTCTAAGTTTTGAACCTTCTTGTTCATAATCAGTATTTATTTATCTTGGGATGATCCAGTTTGTCTTTCTCAATGACCCTGAGACACAAGGTAAGAGATCTTGGTTTCTTCTGCGTTGGCCCAGGCTGCTCAGGGCAGTGCTGGAGTCACCATCCCTGGAGGGCTCCAAACAACATCTGGATTGGTACTTAAGGACATAGTTTAGTGGTATGGAGGTGATAGGTTGATGGTTGGACTTGATCTTAAAGGTCTTTTCCAACCTTAATGATTCTGTGACGTTGCTGCCAGGGCAGCCCAAAAGATCTCCTGGTGCAGGAAGAGCTCTGCCACTTCTGCAGACCCTGATCTCCCTGTGACCCCTTCCTTGTTCTGGGAGGTTGCTATGAAGCTCCCTCAATCTTTACAGGGTTGTAAGAATCCCCTGGAGGATGGTTGAGCAGAATGAAGTCACTTCTGCTGCTAATGGCTCAGCAGCTACCCAAAGGGAGGGGGTTAGTCTGACCATTGCTTACACAGAGAAGCACTCATGGGGCAATACCTCTTGTTGTCTTTGAGAGCTGTGGGCAGAGGAGGAGAAAGAGCTGGTGTGGTGTGGGAGTTGGTAGCTTTGGAATCCAACCTGAGAAATCGTTTTGGGGGGAGGAACTGCTGCTTATTGGGGGGGGGAATATGGGTGGAAGGTTGAAGCTGGCAATTCAGGAGGGGTTTGGAGTGACCTCTAGTGGGGAGCCAGGCTGGGGGCTGCAGGGAGGGGGTCAGGAGCCTCCTCGGGGTGATAATGTTTGCTACCTGGATTTGCTCAAGTTCCCAATCAGAAAGGTTTGGGTCCATCCCTTCATCTTCTGACTCAGAAACTTCAGTCTTCTGGTAAGATCCTACAATCTCACCGAGCTTTGCTGTCAATATAAACCTCCTGGCAGCGTGAGTGCTGTGACAGGCTGTTAGATAATTCATTAAAGAGGAGGATGTTAACATCCCTGCCCAAGAGCAAACAGCCTGACACATGATACTTGGTGTCTCTGGGCCTCATCTTCAGCCCTGTTAACTCTTCATGGACAGAGCACGGCTTGGAGAAGGCTTTGAGAGGAGAAACAGGTAGAGCAGGAGGCAGGTGGTGAGATAAAAGTACTCTGGAGTTGGCAGGGTGGTGGGAATGAAATCTCTAGCAGGTTGGGATGGCTTGGAGGAGGGTGTGAGAAGATGTTCCGCTCTCAGGGTGGGAATTGGTGGTCCAAATAACCCTGGAGTCAGGTGGCATGTTGCTGTGGATGAGGAATCTTGTCTGAGCTGGTGGGTGAAGGAGGCACTGGGGCAGATGATGCCCACCTGAGGTTCTCACCCCTTTTGTTGCATGGGTTGGCTGGAGCTTCTCCACTCCTTCCTAAATAGCAGTGGCATCACATCTGGTCCTTCTCGTCCCCTGTGCATCAGTCTCTTCTGTTGTATGGCCTTAAAGCAAAGAAAGGGCAATAAATAACCTTGGAGTCTGCTCAAAAAAATGAAGTTCCGAGCCTCTGGCAAAGAGCAGTAATCAAAGTTTTTCTTTTTTAAAGAAAAATGTTTTTCTAACTGTTCCTTGCCAAATCTTGAATGCTTGGTACAAATTTTGTCACCCTTTGCTCCTGACTTTATTTTTACCTTTACCAAGCATATTTTTGACCTTATTTTTTTCCTTTTCCAAGAGCTGCACCTCTCCATGAGTGCTCCATGCCAGCTCCTCATGGTTTGTGTTGACAGACAGATTCCTGTGAGGCACAGAAACACCTTCCCAGTAGCCAGGCAGGAGAGCTCTCCTGCTAGAGCTTGTCTCTCAGGAGGCAAGAAAGAAACCTCCCAAAGTGATGAGGACAGGAAAATAATCCTTTCAAAAGAGCAGTGCCTTGCTGGGGTAATGTGCACTGAGGAGTCCTTGGGGGATATCTCTTACTGATGGTGACACCAGGTAAGCACAGAACTCCCAGGCAGGGGCTGGGGAGGGGGGACACAAGGTGGTAGATGGTGCTCTGAGAAGCAAAAGAAAGTTGCCTGACCACAGCAAGAGCAAAACACTGAGGAAAATCTGAGCACAGAAAGGATTTTGGGTTGATGTTGGAGCAGTGTCACTTGCCAATTGCCATGGGAGGGAGAGAACTGGGTTAAGGAAACTTGATCAGGTAGGTAGGTGCCTCCTGTGGGGTCAGGGTTAGTCTTTCCTGCTTCCTGCCTTGGGGAGAAGGTAAAAGGCTCTTGTCCTTCTCTCCCCTGAGTGCTTTCTCAGAAGGACAGGTCCACCTTAAGCTGTTCACAGATCACCTTTCCAGGAACATAAACTCTTACCTCCCCAGGCAGCCACTGAGCTACGTATGACTACACTGGAGTGGGGAAAAAATGATTATCAACACCTTGGAGTAAAAATAAGGGGAAATGGTTCAGGTGGGAATGTGCTTGGAGTTCTCTACTGCCTTGGGTCAGGCTCAATTTAAAGCTTTCAGTTTTTGCTTGGTCCAGTCCAGGGTATCTGTAGAGCAAAGTGGGTCTCAGGGCTTTATCCTCCCTCACTCATCCCTTCCTCATCCTTTATTGTCAGGGACATCCTTTTAGCATCTTTCAGCCTCTTTAGGAGGAGGTGAGCTGTGTGCTAGTGGAGGTGTAACTGTGTCTCTAAATCACTGTTGGATTGGTTCTAGCATCTTGCTGGCCTCTCGCTGATGTGTGGAGACCTCTGCTGCCCAAGCCTGAGAGCTGAGTTCCCTCTGCTGGAGGAAGGCACTAGGAATAATCAGTACTGCTGGTTTTCTTCTTCTAAAGGTCGAGTGAAATGCAGAGTCTTCTGGAGATAGATGATTTTACCTGTTAAAGTAATTACAGGTGGTGTTAAAAACTAACAGTTTGTCTGCTATCTCCCACTCTTACTTCCCAGCTTTGTGCTTGCAACTGTTCTGTCTGCACTGAGCTACTGGAGTGTCCCAGATGCTCATTGCATCTTCAGAGCTAGGTTGGGCTCCAAAAATTGTTATGTTAGCCTGGAAATCTTGGTCTTCCTCTCTGATCCCAGCCATGTTTCTCACACCTCTTGGCTGTGGAGAATTTGGAGAGGAAGCCCTCATGGTATGGAGTTGCCAGCAGCTTGGATAATAATCTCTTGGTATTGCTCTGCAAAGCTGATTGGCTATGGAGAAGGACTTAGGTGATCCTTAGTTTCTCTATCTGTTCTCTCCTAATCCTGTGTCCTTTGTGTTGTAGAAAGAAGTGGAAGAGAACACTGATGAGAACATGGAAGGGGCTCTGATAGCCCGGGACAGAGTTGGGGTGCAGGACTTTGTGCTTCTGGACTCCCACACCAGTGAGTCTGCTTTCCTCAACAACCTCCGCAAGCGATACCAGGAGAACCTCATCTATGTAAGTGCTCCTCGTGGGGCTCCATGCAACCTGTGGCACAAGAAGTGTCTCCAAACATGGCATCTGTGTGTAGATACAACAATAAAAGTATTGTTGCCCATCTAGATGGGCTGCAAGCTAGAACTGCACGGGCAGGAAGTTCTGTCTCCCAAGAAACAAGCAATAAGACAACTGCAAATGGCCTCAAGTTGTGCCAGGGAAGGTGAAGGTTGGACACGGGGAATAATTTCTGCCCAGGGCAGTGGTGGAGTCACCATCCCTGGAGGGATTTAAAAGCCATGGAGAAGTGGTGCAGAGGAACATGGTTTAGTGGTGAGCTGGCAGTGCTAGTTAATGGTTGGACTTTAATGATTGTGTGATAAGAGGTTCTGCACCATCTTTTGCTTGCATAATCTCCTGATGGACTTGACTCCTCTTTGGAGAGTTGGCACTGTGGTGGTGGAACATATTTCCTACCTGTATGCATCTTTGTTCTCCCTGCAGACCTACATTGGTACTCTTCTTGTGTCTGTCAACCCTTACAAAGAGCTGGACATCTACACTGTGACACAGATGCAGCTTTATCGAGGGGTCAACTTTTTTGAGCTGCCACCACATCTGTAAGTAGAACCCTTCAGGTTTCAGCTGGTAGCAGTAGATTAGAGCTTCTCTGCAGTGCTGTCTAATGTCACAAGGGATGGGCATCCATGGTCACTAGGTCTGGTGGATGCTGGACTGTTTTGCTGGATGGTTGGAAGTTGTTGGATGGTTTGAGTACATTTTTCTTTTCTCTTTTCCTACCTTAAGTGGCATGTTAGTGAAAGCTCCACTATTGGTTATCTTTATATCTGTCTCTCTCAGCAGAAGTAGAGATGTTCTGTTTGCTGGAGTAAAAATTGTCTCTTCTGCTTTAGAAAGGGGAGTCCCTGGTGTGTGTAAACTATTCCCCAGGAACACATGCAGCCTGTATAAATCCTACAGCACCAGTGGGAGAAGAACAAGCCCTACCTGTCCCTCAAACAGACACTAAGCTTTTTGCTGTGAGATCTTGAGTCAGAGCCATGCTTGGAGCTCTGCTGTCCCATCATCTCCAATACTTCTGATCACACAGGGAGGTGCAAGCTCTTCTGAAGACACCTGCCTCCTGCTGCCAGCTCTAACAGATGCTTCTTGTGATCCTCCTCCTCCAGATATGCCATAGCTGACAATGCCTACCGGGTGATGTGCAGCGAGTACAACAACCACTTCATCCTCATCTCCGGGGAGAGCGGTGCTGGCAAGACAGAAGCATCCAAGAAGATCTTGCAATACTATGCAGTAACTTGTCCCACCACAGAGCAGCTGCAGATTGTTCGTGATCGCCTGCTCCTCTCCAACCCTGTTCTGGAGGTAAAGAAACTCAAGGAAGGTACAAAATGTACAAGAGTTGGCAGAGGTGACCTTGCTGCACAAGGTTGGGACCCAAGTCTACACAGCTGCACCCAGGAATGCCTCTGGTTTTATGTGGTGAAGGGTCTAGAGCAGGAGGTCTTGTGAGGAGCAGCTTGAGGGAACTGGGGTTGGTTAGTCTGGAGAAGAGGAGGTTCAGGGGAGACCTTCTTGGTCTCTACAACTCCCTGGAAGAAGGTTGAAGCAAGGTGGTGGTTGTTCTCTTCTCCCAAGGAACAAGTGATAGGATGAGGAAACAGCCTCAAGTTGCACCAGGAGAGGTTCAGATTAGATATAAGGAAGAATTTTTTTTCCCCCAGAGGGTTCTCAGGCATTGGCACAGGCTGCCCAATGGAATCTCCTTCCCTAAAAGAGTTCAAAAAACATGTAGATGTGGTGCCTGAGGACATGGTTTAGTGGTGAGCATAGCAGTGTTGGGTGGATGGTTGGACTCAATGATCTCAGAGGTCTTTTCCAACCATAATGATTCTTTGATTCAGTTACAGGTCACACAAGAAAGTGATGGTTTAGCTGAATTCCTCATGAACGCTGGGGAAACACATTAGCTTAGAATCATTGAGGTTGGAAAAGACATCCAAGATTATCAAGCCTAACCATCAACCTAAGTCTGCCAACTCCACTCAGTTAGTGTTTCTTTGATCCTGCCAAATTGAGTAGTAGGACTCAGCTGATGCAGCAGATCCTTGTTACTGGAGATTTGTCCTGTTATGGTTGTCATGTTCTCAGGAAGCACGAGAGGTGATTTGAACTCCTCTGTTCATCCACAGGCTTTTGGGAATGCAAAAACTCTGCGCAACGACAACTCGAGCAGGTTTGGGAAGTACATGGACATCCAGTTTGATTTTAAGGTGAGGACAAATATAATGATCCCACTAGTAGAAGGAACTGTGTGAGTGAACCTCCTGGAGACTTGCCAGGTACTTTTCACCTTAGGGCCAAGAGCAGAGGGTAAGGTTTGGTTTTCAGTGCCTCTCTGAACTGACAGCCTTCTGCACAACAAAAGCTTGTGTGTCCCCTTCCTGCTTGCACACACAGAATGAATCTGCATCCTTCTTATCAAATCATGTTGGATACTAACTCTTCAACACAAGATGGCAGATGAGGAACAGCAGAAACATGCTTCTCCTGCCACCACTCCTCCTTGTTCCTGGATGTGGAGGAATAGCCAGCACAAACAACATGGTTTACATCTGCTGGTGTTCATCTGGTTTTCTTCTGCCAGGGAGCTCCTGTGGGAGGGCACATCCTCAGCTACCTAATTGAGAAGTCCCGAGTGGTCCATCAGAATCATGGAGAAAGGAACTTCCATATTTTTTACCAGCTGTTAGAGGGTGGGGAGAAGGATCTTCTCTGCTGGCTTGGGCTGGAGCGCAACCCCCAGAAGTATGCCTATCTCATCCAGGTCAGTCAGAGCTCAGCCCTCTCTCTCTGTCTCCACCTGCCATCTCCAAGTGAAGGATCTGAAACCTGCAGCTCTCCTCACCTACTCCATGCACTACTGAGCTGCTAGGAAAGATCTGATCAAATAAGACACTTTGGATATTATCCAAGAGTGAGATAAACTTGCTAGTAGGTGGTTGCAAGGCTGAAGACACTGGAGATGAAAGTTGTGAGCCCTGCAGTGTGCTGTGTCTGGTGCTGCTGCTGCTGAAGTTGCTTTGCCCACCAGTGGCACTGATTCCATCTCTCTTTTCCTCTGCATAGGGTCGATGTGCCAAAGTGTTCTCCATTAATGACAAGAATGACTGGAAGATAGTCCGCAAAGCTTTCTCCATCATTGACTTCACTGAAAAAGACATAGAGGTATGGATGGCAAAAGGGACTGAGCCCACCAAAGGTGACTTCAGGGGGGACAAAACCATGCTCAAAAGTGGTGGAAGGAGTCTTGCTTGAGAGAGGTGCCAGGGATGGAATAGGACATCATTTTGGAGGGATTGAGGGAGTGAGTGGGTGAAAAGCTCTGTCACAGAATCACAGAATGTCATGGGTTGGAAGGGACCTCTGGAGATCATCTAGTCCATCCTCCCTGCAAGAGCAGGGTAATCTAGAGCAGGTTGCACAGGATGTGTCTAGTCAGGTTTTGAATATCTCCAGAGGTGAAGACTCCAGCACCACCCTGTGCAGCCTGGGCCAGTGCTCGACCACCCTCAAAGGAAAGAAGTTCTCCTCATGTTCAGATGGAGCTTCCTGTGTGCTAGTTTTTGCCCATTACCTCTAGTCCTGTCACTGGGCACCACAGAAAAAAGACTGGCCCCATCCTCCTGATCCCCAGCCTTTAAGTATTGATAAGCATTGATCAGATCCTCCCTCAGTCTTCTCTTCTCCAGGCTAACCAGCTCCAGCTCCCTCAGCCTCTCACCATAAGAGAGGTGCTCAAGCCCCCTCATCACTTGAGTAGCCCTTCTCCATACCCTCTCCAGAAGTTCCCTGTCCTTCTTGAAACACAGGAGCCCAGAACTGAACACAATACTCCAGATGTGGCCTCACCAGGACAGAGTAGAAGGGGAAGAGAACCTTCCTTGACCTGCTGGCCACACTCTTCTTGATGCACCCCAGAATGCCATTAGTTTCTTGGCCACAAGAACACATTGCTGACCAATGGTCCTTTGGTACAGCATGATGGCAACTGGTGGTAGCACTTCTGAAGCAAGCTGTCTGACTCTTTTCCTTCAGCCTAGCCAACATCATGCTTCTGAACATGCATTGAAGGGTTAGTCCCATTCCACAGAGCTGTTGGGACCTGCATTCTAATGGTGTCTCTCCTTGTTAGCACCTCTTTGGAATTGTGGCTAGTGTCCTGCACCTTGGCAACATTCAGTTTGAAGAAGACAGCAATGGACATGCCATCATTCGTGACGGCACCCAGATCAAGTGGATTTCCAAGGTATCTCTTCTGAGATGGTTTCTAACCAGCTGAGTGTTTAGATAGCAATCCTTCTGCTTCTTGGAGCAGATGTTTTTGCCCTTAAGAGGCCAACACAGCAAGGTTAAGACATTCTTCATAGCACCTGTACTGCTAACACTGTCTGGAGCTCTAGGACTCCTTTGCTGTGTTGAACATCTCGCTGAAACATTTTTAGTGTTCCTCAAAGATGAATAAAACTGGGAATGGACTTGGGAGGGGGGGGGGGTTATGCCCTGCTGGTCAATCAGCTGTCTCCTGCTGGCCATACTCTGAGTGCAAATACTTCTTTTTTTCTGCAGTTACTGGGTGTGCACTTGTCCATTCTGCAGGAAGCTCTCACCCATCGGAAGATTGAAGCCAGATCTGAAGAGGTATTGGGTAGTCCTGTGTAGCCCCAGCTGCTGGTGGTGGGATGAAGAGTTCTGTTCCTAGCAGTGAAGTCAGATAGCTCTGGCTGTCTCCCTCCTCCTCCTTATCACCTCCCTCTTCTAACCTGAGACACTAAACTAGAACGTATTCCCATGATTAGAGTTTTACTGATGACCAAGGCGGTAACTGTTAAGGAGCTGAGGAGCATGGACCTGCAGGCAGCTGCTCAAACAGAGCCAAACAATTGCTTTTTGTTGACTGATAGAATCATTATGGTTGGAAAAGACCTCTGAGATCATCAAGTCCAACCATCCACCCAACACTGCCATGCTCACCTCTAAACCATGTCCCCAAGCACCACATCTACATGGCTTTTGAACACTTCCATGGGTGGTGATTCCACCACCTCCCTAAGCAGCCCATCCCAATGCCTGAGAACCCTCTTGGGGAAGAAATTTTTCCTCATATCTAATCTGAACCTTCCCTGGTATAACTTGAAGCTATTTTCCCTTGTCCTATCAGTGGTAACATGGGAGAAGAAACCAAGCCCCACCTCACTCCAATCTCCTTTCAGGGAGTTGGAGAGACCCAGAAAGTCTCCCCTGATCCTCTTTTTCTCCAGACTAACCAACCCCAGTTTCCTCAGCTGCTCCTCACAACACTTGTGCTCTAGACCCTTCACCAGCTTCATTCTGTTCTCTGGACACACTCCAGCACCTCAATGTCCTTCTTGGAGTGAGGGGCAGACTCAGTCCCACCTGGCAGATTGAGCTGCATAAATGGAGAAAAGCAGTGGTAAAAACTTTTTCCTTGAGAATTTTGTATCAAATTTAACAAAATCAAAGGCAAGCCAGAGCCAGAAGACTTCTCCCCATTTATGCAAACAAGTACCTCCAAAATCTAGCAGCTGGCTTGTGCACCAGACTGAAGTGACACTGATGGGAGAGAAAGCTGTAGGCAGCTATAACATGGCTGGTTCTCCAAGCCACAGGTCTGAACTGGCTTTAGAGAAGCTTGCTCTGATCGTCTATGGTGTTTGTCATCTCTAGCATATCTTTCTTTTCCAGGTCCTAAGCCCCCTGAACTTGGATCTGGCCTTCTATGCTCGGGATGCAGTAGCCAAGGCTATCTACGGACGAACCTTCACTTGGCTAGTCAACAAAATCAATGGCTCTCTAGCCAACAAGGTTGGTTTCTTCTCTGCTGTCCTCCTAGGCACTGAGTGCCCTTAAGACAAGAGGAGAGAGCCAGGCTCTTCTCAATGGCATCCAATGTTAGGACAAGAGGGAATGGGAACAAGTTGGACCACAGGAGGTTTAGTATTAACATGAGGAGAAACTTCTTTGCAGTGCAGGTGCCAGAGCACTGGCCCAGGCTGCCCAGGAGGCTGTGGAGTCTCCTTGTCTGGAGCCATTGCAGAGCTGCCTGGACACATTGCTGTGTGAGCTGGTCTAGGTGCTCCTGCTCTGGCAGGGGGGTTACACTAGATGATCTTTCTAGGGCCCTTCCAACCCCTAACATACTGTGAAGACACTGAGGAGAGATTCCTCCAGCACTCATCCCCAAATATCTTGCACCCTTGATGATGGATGTAGGAACATTTCCCTGCACTGAGCTGGAGAAGTGTTTAGTTAGGTTTGGAAGGTGATCTGTGAAGGAGGTAGAAGTATCACCAGCTGAAGGAGCAGTTCCAGAGCAATGAATGATGTCTTTTAACAGGATGCAACTCGGAAAACTGTTATTGGCCTCCTGGATATCTATGGCTTTGAAGTGCTGGATACCAACAGGTAACAGCAGCTCCTGAGCCTTGGGGTAATATGTCCTCATGCTGGTGGGGTTGGGGAATGGGGTGAAGTCCTGCATGGCTGCTTGGGTGTACTCTTAGCCTAGCAAGGCAAGCTAGAGGTGATCTCAAAATCTGAGTGCAGCAGGTTAGTTGACAACCTCTGGTGAAAGCTTGAGCTTGGTCTCCTTGTCTGTACTTGGACAACCATGTGGGAGGAAGGTGTGTGGGCTTGATCTATGCAGAGAAGTAGATTTGACCTGTGCTCAGGTGGGTGGTTTGGCTTGAAAGCAGTAGGTGGTGGTGGGAGATGTCAAAAATATCCATGAAACAATAACAAAAACCCCTGCTCATGTAACCACTCTGAAGCTTTGAGCAGTTCTGCATTAACTACTGCAACGAGAAGCTCCAGCAGCTCTTGATTGAGATGACCTTGAAAGCAGAGCAGGAAGAATATGAACTGGAAGGAATAGAGGTAATTTATTCTTTTCCCCTCTCCTTTCCTTTTTTTCCCCCCTCTTTAAACTGCCATTACACTGAGTGTTTTTGATCATTGATGAAGAAGCCATCCTGCTTTTCTCTTCTTTTAGGTGGCTTCATTCATGTGGGAAGGTTAAGATGTCCACAGGTCTCATTCTGTGACTCTTTTTTTAGTGTCATTTAGTCTAGATTTAATTAACATCACCTAAGACAAAGGAGTAGGACATGCCCCAAACCTCAGGTCAGCAGTCACAACCTCCCTGTGGAAAACAGGAGCTCCAAGGGTGTGGACACTGGACAATAGAGAGCAAGAGGGGGTGGTAGCAGGAAGACTGGTGTAGGGTGGTGGGTCACTCCCCACTTGGTCCCAGTTCACTACACTAATCTTTATTGGGATTGGAGCCCAGCTCCAGGGAACTTAAAAATTGCAAGGAAAATTATATTCCTCTAAAACTTTTCTTCCTATTTCTTTATTTCCAGTGGGAACCAATTCCATATTTTAACAACAAGATCATCTGTGACCTGGTTGAACAGAAGCATAAAGGAATCATCTCCATTCTGGTAAGCACAGAGTTTGGGCTACTGAACCCTACTGCAATGGTCCATCATCAACTTTTCCCCTCCTGTTCTGGGATGGATCTATATCATTCAGAATGTAAACACATAAAACCTTGTAGATAAAGACCCAGGAGATTGAAGATGGAGGATCTGCTTGCTGGAGAGCTGTGAGGTTTGAAGGAGGTGTGCTGCTTCCACAGCAACTCCTGAGTGCTGGAGAAGGCAGAGCTAGGCTGTTTCCTCCTCTTCTTGCCTGGACACACTGAGATATGGAAGGAAGGTGCTTGCTGGGTGTAGTTAACAACAGGGATATGGGAGCCAGGCTTCTTCCCAGTGTAGTTAAGGAGACTGCAGAACACCAGGAGTGCTTCTCCATAGCCACCTGAAGTCAGACATCCAGGCTCTTGTAAAGATGAAAGAGGACAACTCATCCCATCCATCTCCTCCCATGACTTGCTGGCCTTGATGTCTGGTGCTTCAGAAAGGGCTCAGCTAGGAGAGGAACCTAGCAGCTGCCTGCTCCCTCCTGAGCTGCAGGTCTTGTTGTCTTACCCTAAAATACTGATCTGAAGAAGATTCTTTTGGTGCCTTCATAGGGGTGGCAGGAGAAATGGGAGGTCTTTCTGGATTTTTTGGGTGTCTAGTGATGTCATCTTTCTCACTGCTTTTACATCATCAAAAACCCACCCAAATCTTAGGATTGTTTTGGTTAGAAGAGACCTCCAATATCATGAAGTCCTGTGCCTGCTCTTCCAGGATGAAGAATGCTTAAGACCTGGTGAAGCAACTGATTTGAGCTTCTTGGAAAAGCTGGAAGAGAAAGTAGGAGATCATGCCCACTTCGTGACGTAGGCATTTACACTCTGTATCCTATCACAGAGGAGACCCTTCCCATCATCTCTTACCCATAGTAGTATGGGAAGGGGACAGTTCTTGCTTTGTACCAAGGAAAACCAAACCTTCTCTCCACTGTCATGTGCTACACTGGTAGAGTATGACCTAAGGTATTGGGGAGGTGGTGGTGGGGATCTCTTTACTAGTGGGATCCTGATCTTTGAGTCTTATTCCATTCCATTCTAAAATTGGGGATTGATCTTCTAAAGATGAGATGGCTTTGGCCCATGAGGGTTAGATGGCTGTGGCCAGAGATGGCTTTGTCCATCCCTAACTCCAGGGAAAAGCTGAAGATGCTGTGAAGAGGAGCCCTAATGCCTAATGTTTTTGAGGAGTTTATGATACTTCCGTTCTCCAGCTCTGAATGTTGCTGTTAGCTGTTCAGGATGGACAGAGAGATCATAGAATCCTAGAATGGTTTGGGTTGAAAGGGACCTCTGGAGCTCATCNGTCTGGCTCTGCTGGTCACAAGATGTTAACATGCTTGTGGTCAGAGCCACGCTGGTAAAACATCATTAGATTCCCAGCTCTCCTACAGGTGCTTTGTCTGCAGGTGACTTTCCACCAGCTGAGGAAGCCTATTTGCTGCTTTGTTTTGTTTCTCTTGGTGTTGTGTTTGGCTTTATTTTCTCCCTGCAGTCGGAAGCTTGCAGACCAGAAGACAAGGAAATCCATTGACTGGGTGGATTTCCGTCTGCTCCACTACGCAGGGGAAGTCACCTACTGTGCTGTGGGTGAGTGGGAACAAAGGGACATGCCACGAGTTACCTGAGCTTCTAAACTCATGGGGTAGACAATCACTTCACCTGAAGATGAATTACAAAATATACAGTATCTGCCCTCTGAAGGTCCTGCTACTCTGAAGGCCTTAAACATCAAGGAAGTGTGAATTTGGAGGACATAAATTTTGTGCTAAACTGTAGCTTTCCAAAGGAATTAAGCCTCTCCTCCTTCCACCACCACCCCACCTCGTGCTCTTCTACCACCTCTCCTCTCCTTTTCTTTCATTTCTTTGTGTTTTTTTCCCCTTCAGGGTTTCTGGAGAAGAACAATGACCTCCTATACAGAAACCTGAAAGAGGTAAGAACACAGAAATTCTCTTCAGTTGCCTGGCTTGGTGCAGAGATGCTTTGCAGAAGATCTCGTGAACCTCTGTGCCAAACAGGAGCATCTCTTTCTCCTCAGCAATGGTTTTAGGCACCTGCATGCACGTCCTTGGAGCTGTGCTGCCCAGGTCTGAGAGCATCTCAGTGGGACTAGCTCCTCTGCTATTGTAAGATAAGATAAGGCAGCTTCTCACTTTGACCTCTTCCAGGTGCTGTGCAACTCCAAAAATGGCATCATTAGAGACTGCTTCTTGCTCTCAGAGCTAGATAACAGGAGGAGACCAGAAACTGTGAGTTACATCTTTAGTCTTTGCTTTATAAACTCAACTTTCCAAGGCTTGATTTAACCACTGCTCCCATCCTTAGCCGTGAACTCAGTGGCTTCATTTCCTCTTCCTCTACACTCCTGCTAGCCTCCTGCTGGTTACATGAGTGAAGCTGCTGAGACAGCAGCCACCAGTGTGACATTCCTTAACATCTTTATGAATGCCTCCTTCTCAAAGGAGCTCTGTGCCCAGCATCCCCAGTGGCAGGGTCCTGCCTTGCATGTCCAGCTCCATGGCAAGGGTTCAAATGCTCCTGCTGAGCACTTTGTCCAGGTAACCTCTGATTTCCCTCTGCTCCAGAGGCTTTGTGCCTGTGGCAGTCTCTTGCTCACAGTTTTTTGGATGGGTGTAGGGAATCAGCTGGTTTGGACAAGTTCCAAAGCTAAGGAAACTCCTTTTGATGTCATCTCAGGTTGCAACCCAGTTCAAGAACAGCCTGACCAGCCTGATAGAGATCCTGATGTCCAAGGAGCCTTCTTACATCAGATGTATCAAACCAAATGAGAACAAGGAGCCTGGTAAGGCTTTGGGGTGAAGACCCTCAGTTGAGGTGAAGGAAGGAATGGAGGGAAGCTTGAGCTTGTAGCTCTATCAACATGCATTCTTTCCACACAGAACCACTAAGGTTGGAAGAGACCTTTAAGAGCATCAAATCCAACCATCTACCTATCCCCACCTTGCTACTCATCAACCATGTCCCTAAGCACCACATCTCTAGGGTTTTTAAACACCTCCAGGGATGGTGACTCTACCATACAGCAGCTTGGGTTGTGCCACATCATATAGAGAGTAGAAAATACATTTTATTTGTAGATCAGAGAGATATAAAATGAATACTTCTCAGTTAAGCTAGCAGCAGCATGGTCACCTTGGGTGACTGTTGATGTGCTGAGGTCTCTTCCAACCTTCATGATTCTGTGTGATTCCTTCTTCATCCACCCCATCTCATGGAGAAGTGGGTGAGCTTCCACAGAGAGTATTCACCAGGGATCATGTGTGCTCTCACCACAGGGAAGTTTGATGACCATCTGATCAAACACCAGGTGAAGTACCTAGGCCTGATGGAACACTTGCGGGTGAGACGAGCAGGCTTTGCCTACCGGAGGAAGTATGAGCTCTTCTTGCAGAGGTGAGCAGAGCTGGTCTGCTCTCCAGCCAGGTAAACCTGTCCTCCCACCAGCTGCTTCAGAGCTAGGCTTGCTTCAGTGTCAAGCCCTAGTGATGTGGAAGTGTCAGCAGATGCTCTTCTGCATCACAGATAACATTAGGATGTGACTAGTGTCTGTATCCACGCTGCTCTGCTTTGGCATCTGCCTTCAATAAGGGAAGGGAGACTTTAAGGAAGGAGTTCCTCAAACATCAAGTCATTTGTGTTGATATCTTGCTCTTCCTTCAGGTACAAATCCCTCTGTCCAGCTACCTGGCCACACTGGCATGGGCCAGCAGCTGAGGGTGTGGAGAAGCTCATCAAGCATATTGGTTACAAGCCTGAGGAATACAAATTAGGAAGGTAAGTTGACCTTTCTCTGTGTGCTCTCTGCTGCTCAGCTACGTGCTGCTTGCCATGGTTGAAGCTGCAAGCCACCCTGTGGGCCCTTCCTGGAGAGCTGCAGGATGCAGGTGGTGAGAAGACATCCCTTTAGTTGGGCTCTTGCTTGACTATGTGAAGGGAGTGGACCTGCCTGGCTCTGCAAAGCTGGCAGCTTCTGGTCAGTGACTTCTTCACTGGGCAGGAGGAAGGAGACAGATTAAAAGGCAAGATGCAGATGTTCCCTCTTTATTTTGACCTTCTTGTCTCCATGGAAGTTTGAATCCAGCTTGAGTTTCTTCCATCTCTGGGTAGGGGAGGTGGGGCTGTCTTGCTTCAGCTTCAGGTTTCCCTGCATGCTTGAGCAGCCAGAGGCAACTTGCCTGTCCTAGGCTTGGCTTCTTTTCTCAACCACTTGCTAAGGCATGGAGCATGCCCTTTGCCAAGCCCCTTGCACCCTTTGGGGTTGTGCCAGCTAAATTTTGGGGAGGTAGCTATAGAAGATGATGTATTTTGTCAGGATTGCAGTAGCTGGAGGACTCTGAGCCTGCTTGGGACAGCTGAAAGGATGTCAAAGAGCTCTTCATGGTCTCTCTTTTTCAGAACCAAGATATTCATTCGGTTCCCAAAGACTCTGTTTGCTACTGAAGATGCATTTGAGTTCAGAAAGAACCTGCTAGGTATGGTTCCAGTTCCCTCTATCTATGTGGAGATGAAGAAGCAGAGCCTGGGTGACCTTCTGGGCAGCAGATGGTGGATGCTGAACCCCCTTGGCCTGCATAGCTCTGGAGAGGCCAAGGAAAAGTTAGGATTTATAGACAGACTTGTCCTTTAGAGCTTCTTGGTCCTACCAGTAACTGTTGGTCCATGTCTGGATGCACTAAGTACCTTTCCTTTGGGATTAGGATATCACCAGTTTCATCCTAGAGTTACCTGTTTGCTCCTACTGGAAATGCATAGATGTTGCCCAAGGGAACCTACCCAGGCTACTTCTGCTCCTGTTGGTGCTTTGGCACATGTGTTCCTCCATGGTCAAGCAGATCCTCCTGTGCCTTGGCACGTGGGGCCTGCTCACTGACTGCTGTCATCCTCTAGACACAAGCAATGTCTCTGCTTCTCTCTTTTTGCTAGTGTCAAGACTACAGGCCAAATATAAAGGATGTCTTGGAAAGAGAGAGTACAAGAAGAAGAGAGATGCAGGTATGGGCTCTGGAATTGAAGACTTGTTCATGGGATGAAGTTCAACAAGGTCAAGTGCTGAGTTCTGCACTTTGGCAACAGCAACCCAATGCAGTGCTCCAGGCTTGGAGCAGAGTGGCTAGAAAGCTGCTCAACAGAAAGAGACCTGAGGGTGTTGGTCAACAGCAGCTAAAGATGAGCCAGCAGTGTACCCAGGTGGCCAAGAAGCAAACAGCACAGTGGCCAGGCTGACAGATAATGCTGCAGGCTCCCAGAGCAGCTCTGAGCTGAGCTGCTTGCTGTCTGCAGCACATCACCACCATGGTGTTGAGCTCCAGGGTACAGGTGGTGCTGGGTCAGTTGTTAGAGACAATAAAATGTTCAAAACTTCTTGCCCTGGAGATCAGAGCTGCAAAAAGAGTCAGTTAGAAGTTTTCTGTGGGGTTCAAAGGTAGCATGGAACAGGAGCTTTGATAGTAACAGGAGGACCTGATTATTTCTTGCAGCTATCAAGCTGGAGGCTTGCTGGCGAGGAGTGCTGGCACGTAAAGAGGCCAAGAAGAGGACCTGGGCAGTTCAGATCATCAGAAAGTAACTATGACTGCATGGTGGTTGTGGTGGGTGGTGGGACACAGCCTGGTGACTGGGCTCTGGACAATGAGTCCAGAGTGTTGGCAGTGCAGTGAGGTAAAACCATCTCCTTCACACTCAATTCTAAGCTGCCATTGTAGTTAGGAGAGTTGTCAGGTTGATCGGAAGTTCTCCAGGAATTCTCTGACTTGTACCAAGTTGTCTTGCTCTGCCTGCTCTGCTAGTTTAGCTTGGTGCAAGAGATGTCCAAACCCATCCTTTGCTGACTTGTTTGCTTCATATATGATCATCCCCATTCCCTTAAGCCCAACTCTGGAAACCTTCCTCAGAAGCAGAGCTGATCTTCCTTCCCAACTCCAAAGCACTGCATTTTGGTCAACAAAACCTGGAAAAAAAGGAGTTAATGTTTGGAATATGCTAAAAGCTCCAGGTTTCCATTGCTGTAGGGACCATAAAGTGACCATGAAGTCTACTGACCTGGATGTTCTCTGTAGATTCATAAATGGCTTCATCAACCGCAAGAAACCTCTTGGCCCGGAGAACATTGAGTTTGTGAGGCTGGTGCAGTACAACTACTTGATGAAACTCAGAGACTATGTTCCAAAAAATGTCTTGGACAAGAGCTGGCTCCAACCTCCTTCCATCCTGGAAGAGGTAAGGATTGGGGAAGGGTGAAGATGGCTCCTGTCCTGTGGTCAGCTGTGTGTATACTTCATGTAGGAAGAGAGCAGTGATCTCCTGCTAGCTTGTCCTCTCTGATGGCAAAGCCTCTGTGACCAGGTGTTAACCCTTCCCTGGTAGCAAAGCTCTTTGCTAGGTGGGTCTCTGGGCTGGGGGAGCTCAAGTGGAGTTGTGACCAGATGTCAGAACCACCTTGAATTGGGTAGATGTGTATTAGGTCTGCAGTAGTGCTGTTTGCACCACTTCACTCCTTTTTCCTTCCTTCATGTAGACATCTGAGATGCTACAGAAGATCTGCATGAGGAACCTGGTGAGGAAATACTGTCAAGGTGTTTCTGCTGAGAGGAAAGTGCAGGTAACTGATACCTGGGATGAACTGTGTGGGTCAGACCACCCTGGGCACCTCTGATAGCTGTCAATTCTCTGACACACAGACCTGCACCTCCTGACACCTTCCTCAGTCTGGAGCCAGAGGTTGGCTCAGTGACCCCTGAGATGTCCACAGGCACATGGATCTTAATCTGATGGTGTTGAAACTGTGCTTCATAGAGTGGGAAAATAGCCATATGGGGCTCATTGAGTCCCTATTGTCCCTGTCTTTGGTGTAGCACAGGAATAAACTTAAAGACTTGGTCGGAGGTGATGATCTGAGAGGTCTTCTCCCACCCCAACGATTCTATGTTGGAGGAAATGCAGGATGAGGTGGGGAGATGCTGTAGGAGTGGAGGGATGGTGCTGTGCAGGATTGGTCCTGTGTTACAGCTACTAGTGGGGAAAATCCAGAGGCTGTTCCTTCTCCATACAGTTACAGCAGAAAGTGGTAGCAAGTGCTGTGTTCAGAGGGAAGAAAGAGGGCTACGTGCAGAGCATCAACCAGCCTTTCATGGACACCCGACTGAGTGAGTACACAGCAAAGCCCTGAAGGACTTGGCCACCTGCTCCCTGCTCAGGAACACTCTGTTTGACAAAATAGGGTCAGTTTCTAGGAGAAGTTCCCATCTGACAGGGGCAGCATCCCTTTATCATGTCAACTCCCTTGCCCTATCACACCAAGCGGCACAAAACATGGAGATCAATCTACCAGATGTTCTCAGACTGGGAGGTACCTGGGATCCCTCTTGGGATGCAGAGCCATCAACCCCAGTGAGATCCCTGATGGGCTGGATTAGGAGCCACCCTGGCTGTGCTGGCTGGAGTGGGGAGGCTGAGCAGGGATGTTGCAGTGCACCCATCACCAGCTGTGGAGATCCAGTCCTGAGGACTGGAGCTGCTGGGAAGGAGAGATGTGGATCTAAGGAGTCCATCTGGTTGGTGTTAAGCACAGAAAAGGCTTGAGAAGCAAGCCCTAGTGAGGTGTTGATAGGGTGAGGGGTGAAAAGCTTGGGTTGGTGTTGGAAGGTCCCAGAGAGCTTCAGCTGGAGCACTGTGCAGGAGGAAAAACTGCTCTGGGTGGTTGTCAGCAGGAGTCCTCCTGTCCCAGAGCTCCCAGTGGGAATTACTCATCAGGCAGGAAAAACAAATCCCTGGAATAGGTTTAGGAGAAGCTGGAAGTGAACAGCCTCAGATTTGAAGGGAGTGCACCAAGGGGACAAGGACTGGAGGGGTGAGGGCAATGAATGCAGCTCTGATGTTTGCTGGTGGTTGTCCATCCCCTACACTTGGTTTCTCTCTCTGCTTTGCTCCTCAGAAGAGAATGACATAAACCCCAAAGTGCTGCAGCTCATCCACGGTGAGAAGATCAAGGTAAGGGAAGGAGAGCTGGAGCTCAGCAGCCTTCACTGGAGTCTTAGAGCTGGTTGATCACAGCCTTGGGTGACCCATGACACCTGAAGGTGTCCTGCAGCCATGCTTTGCTTTTAGACTGGTGATGAGTCTCAAAATGCACCTAGACAAAAATTACTTGAGATTCCTTTGAGCAAGAGCTTGGAAAGCTGAATTTGGTCTGCAATGGGCAGAAAAGTGCTGATGATACCAACTCCTTGCTTCCAGTATGTCACCCCCGTGATCAAATATGACAGGAATGGGTTCAAGGCACGAGAAAGACTCCTGGTCCTGACCCAGTCCTCAGCCTACATTGTGGAAGCAGCCAAGATCAAGCAGAAAATAGACTATGCCACCCTGAAAGGTAATGGTGGGGAGACAGAGTTGGGCTTCCCTTTTCTGCTGTGACCTTGGAGGTGGAAGGATGACCACCTGAAACTTGGTCCTTCAAAAAGATAGTTGAAGCAAGGATCTACCTGAGAACATTTCTTCCTGGGGGGATGGATGGATGGTCTGTGTGCCACCATGGAGTTCCTTCCAGTATGCTTAACAGGACACAGTTCTTTGACATACTTAAATGCAGGAGGACATCACTTTGGTCCAAACCTTTCCTACTCCATTTTCTTAACAACTGGGTTGTTAAGAATAAGTCCAGAGATAGCCTGGAAAAGAGGAGATTGAGGGGAGACCTCATTGCTCTCTATAACTACCTGAAGGGAGGTTGTAGAGAGGCAGGGATTGGTCTGTTCTCCCTAGTGGAGAGTGATAGGACAAGGGGAAATGGATGGAAATTGCACCAGGGGAGGTTCAGGCTAGACATTAGGAGGAATTTCTTTGCTGCAAGGGTTGTGAGCCATTGGAACAGGCTGCCCAGGGAGGTGCTTGAGTCCCCATCCCTGGAAGTGTTTCAGAGACAGATAGATGTTGCATTGGGGTGCATCATCTAGCAGGTTGCTAGGGCTAGGACAAAGGCTGCACTCATGATCTTCAAGGTCTCTTCCAGCTGGAACTCTTCTATGGTTCTATACTCCATTTTGTGGGTATTGTTAAATCCTGCAATTGTCTGATCTACCCAATCCAGGGGTAGAACACATCTTTTCTCCTTCCTCCCTTACCTAAACAATGTTAGCATGGAAAGGTCTGGAGAAGGCAACTAAGAGCCTGTGTGCAAATAACTTCTGATGGAAACAGGTTAGAGGCAAATGGGTGGTGGGTAAAGTGATCTAGAGGAGGTATGTTGAAGATTGGGATGATGATGATGGTATGGTGGAGCTGTTTCCTTGGTATGTTGAAGACTAGGAGGAGGAGGATGGTGTGGTGGAGCTGTTTTATCCTCTCATTCCTGGATTCCTTGTGCAGGTATCTCCACCAGTAACCTGAGTGATGGGATTGTAGTCATCCATGTTCCTGAGGACAACAAACAGAAGGTAGGAAATTGTGCTGTAGCCACTGGGAGCTTGGGGTTTGAAGCAAGGTCTTGTAGCTCCACTTGTAGCATCTTCAATGAAATATTGGAGTTACCTGCAGCTACACTTGTAGTATCTGAAAATACGGGATATAATATTGCAATACTATGAAATATTGCCAATTCTTTACATTCTTGCTGCCTCACCATGAAAGCTTTCCTTTCCCCCCTTTTTCTTTCCCTTCCCCCCCTTTTTTTCTTTCCCTTCCCCCCCTTTTTTTCTTTCCCTTCCCCCC
>VWZO01003712.1:697038-750930 GCA_013396975.1 Bucco capensis | reverse complement strand
CTTTTTTTCCTTTCCCTTCCCCCCCTTTTTTTCCTTTCCCTTCCCCCCCTTTTTTTCCTTTCCTTCTCTAAATCCTAAATAGTTCTTGGAAAGGATGTTAAGAGAATCAAACTGTGTACATGGCTGTTGTAATTGCTGAGTAGTTATGGTCAATCCCAGAGAGCAGTCACCCCTCTGGTGGTCAGGAGGTGATGCCATATAACTTTGTGTCTCTTTTGTTCCTTTTGTGTTTGGGGGGGTTTTTTTGTATTTGTTGTTTGGTTTGGTGGTTGTTGTTTTGTTTCCAGGGAGATGTGATACTTCAGTGTGAGCATCTCTTCGAGACAGTCACCAAACTCTGCATGCTGGCCAACAAGCAGAACCTGGTGAAAGTTGTGCAGGGAAGGTAAAGAAGGAGGTGGAATGAGTAGTGTTGTGCAGGCTGTGTTTTGGAATCATGGAAGTGTTCAGGTTGGAAAAGATCTTCAAAATCTTCAGTCAAACCATTGACCCAACACCCCTGTGCCACTAAACTATGTCATGAAGTGTCACATCCACATGTTTTTGGAGCCCCTGCAGGGATGGTGACTCCACCACTGCCCTGGGCAGCCCAGGCCAATGCATAACAATTCTTTCAGTGTAGATAGTGTTCCTAATATCCAACCTGAACCTCCTCTGGTGCAATTTGAGGCCATATCCTCTTGTCCTATTGCTAGTGACCCGGGAGAAGAGGAGGTGACTTCTGTCAGGGAGTTGGAGAGAGCCAGCTCTCTCCTGAGCCTCCTCTTCTCCAGACTAACCAACCCCATGCTGGTTGTGGTTGTTCCTTGCTGGGTGTGCTGCTCTGCTCTCAGAGCTGCCCATGACCCATCTACCTAACCTCCAGAGTTCTTTATAGGTGACTCTAGGTTGAAAAGACTCTTCTCAGGCTGCAGTGACCCTACTGTGAGGTTAGGAGTTTAGTGGTTTCACAGCAGATCTCATTAGCAGGAAAAGCCTCAAGGGCTGAGCCCATGGGGTCACTTCAGGATAAATGCTGTCAATACACTTTGAGGAAGTCCCAACATGTGACTGCTGGGTGCAGGAACCTTCTTGGTCACACCACAAAGCTACAGGGCAGGTGGATGCAGTTTTGGCTCTCAAATCCCTAGGTGAATTGGAAGTGGCAGATGAAACCTGCACTCTGCTCCAACTTTTCTCCCTGGCCTTGGGCATTTCAAACCCTAATGAGGTTCTATGTGTGCTCAGTGGTTGTGTCTCCAGGTCAGATCTACTTATCTTCTAGTGCTTCATTGCAGCAGGATTCAACAGCTTGCTCCATTCATCAAAGTCCTCTGGCTTGTGTGCTCTAATGCAATTGTTTAGGCAGTCTGCCTCAACTGGAGAGCTCTGATCTCCTCATCTAAGGAGATTTGCCAGGGGAACAGGAATGAAGGGAGCTTAGAGTAAAGCCTACTGCCAGGAGAGCATCTAATGCCTGATTGTGTGTCTGCAGCCTTCAGTTCCGCATCGGCTCGGGGAAGGAAGGGACCATGGTGTTCACCCTTGGGCAGGAGCCTCAGGTCTTCAAAGCCAAAAATGGACAACTCACAGTGGTAAGGCCTCACCTGAGCACTGGGGAGGTGATTTGTGATCTTTCCTTGTGATGCTCAACCCCCATGGAGAGCACAGCTGAGTCAAAGGCCCTTTGAGTGAGTTCGGGAGGACTTTGATTTCTCATGCAGAGGAGAGATGTGCACACAAGGTAACTCCCCAGTCAGTACCTAGATCATGGAATTGTTGAGGTTGGAAGAGACCTTTAAGTACATCAAGCCCAACCATTAACCAGCACTGGTATCATCAGTGGTCACTGCAGCTCTGCACCTTGCACTTGAATTGTCCCAGCTACTTCTTTCAAGCTGGCAGGGGGAGAGGGAGCAAGGCTTGGTCAGTCAGAGAATTTATCCTGAGCCCAGCTTCCATGTGCACCTGCAACAGGAGGACTTGGGTGAAGTTTGCCACCTCTTGTGGGCTCCCTCAACCAAGTTATTTCTTCAGTAGGTTAGGGGGCAGAAGGGAAGCTTCTCCTGTTGCCCAAGCAGGTTGATGAAGAAAGGATCTGTCTGACCCAGGATCTGACTGAGTGGAGAAGGAATTTTTGGCTCTCTGTAGCTATGGAAATCAGGGAGCTTTGCCTCTGTCCTTGCTCATGGTCAGGCAGGGAGGTGCTAAACCTTTCTGCAGCTGCTCCATGGCAAAGTGTGGCTGGAGGAACAAGGAAAGCTGTGGGGTTTTTGCTGTTTCAGCAGTGATCTCCAAGGAAGACTTCCCTGCTGAGGTTTCATACCCTCAGGTTAGCTCTCCTTGCACTCCAGAAGTGTCTTTATATGCCAATTGTTAAACACCCACAACTTCTTTTCCCACAGGCAGGACACCTGAAGGAGGTAACATTTGTACTTGATTTAATGACTGCTCTTTTTTCTCATCCCAGGTGTCAAGGTCTTGATGAGAAACAGTTCCACTGTCTTGGCTAGGAGCAGAAAAGAGCCTGTAGGATGAGACCAGCACTCACACCTCCCCCTGGAATCTCTGATGCCATAGGGCTGCTGTGATTTGAGAGTTTGCTTGCACCTTTTAGGCTCATTTTATATATGTATATATAGCTTAAAACTATTAAAAGTTATAGCTAAATAAATTCCTTTCTGTTGCTGTAACATTCCAGTGAGCACAGATGCTCATTCCACAGGCACAGGGCAAGGTTTTAACCCAGAAGTTGCAGTTCCACATGTAAATTGTCTCTGAGCAGTCAGGAAGGATTGAAGAGAGAAGCAAAAAGGCTTCTCTTGGCTGTACTCTAAGTCACACTCACCGTGAGAACTCCATCACGTGCAGGTCAGTGAAGTTAAGTCTGGTCTGGAAACCTCTCAGGTAGATTGGCAAAGCTTTTAACCCCAGGGGCCAGTCCCTTGGCATATGGAGGGATGGTTAAAAGTGGCAGCAGGGCTGGTGCTGATACCTTTGTTGCTGCCTCAGCATGTAAAGTGGCTCATCTGGAAATCTCAGCAAGCTCCTTTCTGGGGAAAGATCTTTGCTTTTAGAGTAACACTGTCCTGGCTTTCCTTGTGCAGCAGCTCTGCATGGTGCAGTGGAAGCCAAACCAGAAAGGATCACCAAAATGCCTCCTCTTAAAGGAGGGAGGTGCTGGCTTAGTGCAATCCAGTTCAGAAGACTCCAGTTTGCTGCTGAAGAACCTTCACCTCTATCCCCAGAGCTGAGACTCAGCTTGTTCAGGAGCATGGTAGGCACTGCTGGTCCCTGGGGCTGGGCTGGGGCAGCTACAAGGGGAGGGGAAAGATGGGAATTCTCTCCTGCCTGGAAGCTGCAGCTGTCCTACCACTCCCTGTCTTCATAGAGCTTACTCTGCTGCCTCATGTTGAGGCAAACTCATGCTCCAGCTTGCTTTGGTGAGGCTGAAAGTGCAGCCTGAAGTCAGATCCTTGAGCTAGAGCCACAATGCTGGTGCCTCTGCCAGGAGCAGTGGCCAGAAGGTGAAAGCAACACCTGGGGGGGAAGATGATGTCTGCTCTTGCCTCCAGCCCTGTGGACCATGAGGAGAACAGGTTTGAAAGCAGTAATCAAGTGACTCACATGTAAATAGGAAATCTCTTCTAATTTATTGTGTTACATTTAAAAAAAGAACAACAACAAAAAAAAGTACATACTGCAAACATCAACCATACACTGAAATCCAGCTTAAGCTTTTTCTGTTGTGCATAAGTATAAAGTGGGAGGGAATGATTGTACAGAACAGATGAATTTGCTGCTCTTGTCCATGATATTGGAACAATTCCATGCAGGTTGAAAGGTTCTACCTGCCCTATGCTCAGGGGAAGAGCTTGGAGCCTGCAGGAGAGCTCTGACCTCCTGGTGGCATCCTGCAGGATGTCAAACCTGCCTGATGGCAATAGAAGAGTGGCTTCTGGGGGAGAGGTGGGAGCAAACACCCAAGCAGGGAGCTCTAAGCCAGGGGCTGGGGGGTAGCTCTTGCCTCTACAGTGCAGCCCTGGTACAAGCTGCAGATTTCAGTCCAGCATTATGCTGACAGCCCAAATCTCTTCCCCAAGTAAGACTCTAGCCAGCTATGCTGTGCTGTCACTACTGGGACCTGGTGTGGGTGCTGGAGAATGGAAGCAGACAGCTCTGTGCTCCCTTGTTCACACCAGGCAGCAGCAGGTAATCTGCTGCCCTGAACCCACCTTCACCTGAGAGCTGCAGAGCAAAACCAGTTAAGAGTAAAAAGGCTCAAGAGCTGAGAGCATTTGTGCAATGGCATTAACCAAGTGTCTCCACAGACCAAGGACAAGTGGCCAGCAGGTAAAGGACATTAAAAGGAGAGCAGCACATCTTTACACAGCTACAGCACACCAGGAGTGGCTTAAGGCAGAGTCTGCCCATTAATGCAGCAACAAAACTGAAATTTCAACTCTCCTGGAGTGACTTCCTAAGCCAACAGTTCTATAAACTGCTTGTACAAAGAGTAAAAATCATCCTCCCCTGGCTTTTAAGAGCTGAAGTTTGCAAAACCTGGGAAGAGGAAGTCCTGAAGCTAGTTAAGAATCTATTTACAGCAAAGTTAATCACATAGATGTGATCTGTCAGGTGCTTAGCACTGGTCTCCACCTCCCCATCACCTCCTGGGGCTGGCTTTGCTGCAGGACTAGCAGTGTGTCCTGCAGGCTGGGCTGGTGTTTCCTTCTCACCTGCTGCCAGCCAGGGGCACTGGGATATGGGAAGCAGAGTCTAGACCTGTGCAGGGCAGCAGCTGCTCTTCTAGGTGCTCAGGAAGCACCAGCCCAGTGATGTGCCAGGAAGTGCCAAAGTACACAGTGCTGGAGAAGCAGAGCAATTCCAAGGACTTTCCTCCCCCCACTGCCCAGCTTATCACCTAGGGAAGGGAAGGAGGGAGAGGCACTGGGTCCTTTGCAACAAACTGCACTCTGGACTTCCACGAACTCAAAGTGTGTCACAAACAGGAGCTAAGGACAGCTTAAAGCAGAAGCCTGCAACTGTCAGGATGCAGGTGAAGCTGCTGAGCTACAGGATAACTGCTTACTGTGGAGCTCTTATACAGCAGGAGCTGAAGAAAAAGTGGAGGAGACAAACACAAGAACCACAGCCAGGAGCTGCCTGTAACTTCGAGAAGTCTTTGGTTACTAGAAAGATGACCTTAGCCTAAATTTGAAACCTTTTTAGCTTTACTTGATGACTCCAAGTGAGCAAACAATGCTTTACATTAGCCTCTAGAGACAAAGCTATCCATAGTTTGTGTAAACAGGTCTAAGTGCTATGTGAAAGAGAAGCACAGGAGCAGCTGGTGATGCTGACAACACCTTTGGTCTTTAAACTGTTCACGTGTCATTAAGAGCCCTGCTGAGCCAGGGGCAGGAATCCTCACAGCAGGAAACAGCAACTAACCACCTGACTGAGGACCAGGGCCATGGAGCTGCTGAGCTGGAGGAGATGTCTGGGTAGTAAGGCCACTAATAAGTCTTCCAGATGAAAAGCCCAGAGCCTAGGGTACAAGTGCTCTGGAGTCTGCACAGTGCAAGCTTTAGCCTCCCTGACTGCAAGCATTACCCTTCTTCCATCAAGTTTCTCTCCCTCTCAGGCCTTGTTACCTTAGCCATTACAGCTGTGGCTCTGCTCATGCTCCTGTCACATCCAAGCCTACTGAATAATACACCATCCTCCACCCTAGCTGTTACTTGACTCCACAGGAGGAAACAAGAGATGAGGAGGTAGATAAAACAGTCATTTATAATAGAGAAGTACTCTCAGAAAACCAGACTGCAGCCATCTTCTCCATGCTCTGCCCTGTCACACACAGCTGCCTCTTCTGAAAAGACTTGGAATATGCTCAGGATAAAGCCAAGCAAGGACTAACTGCAGAACTGACTACTCCCCTTCCTTGTGGTACTCACATTGCCCTAGCTCAGAGCAAGACAATGCTCCTGGATCACTTACAGCACTCAACAAGGGCCTTTGGAACCAGTGCTGATCAGAAAGGCAAGCACAGCTTCCTGACCTGGGGCCTGATGGAAATCAACTCCTCAGCCAAGACCTGGGGGGTCAGGCAGATGTTCTAAGCACTAACTGGCAGCAACACCACCCTAAAGAAAAGCAATCACACACAAGTTTTGCTCCCAATCCTCCTTTTGGAGGAATTTGAACATCTTTCCCCCTTGAACCGTATGGATAAAGCAGGGGGAGGTGGGTCCCTAGGGTTCAGTGCTGTAAAAGCTCCACTGAACCCTTCAAGGAGCAGGTCCTGAGAGCTGCAGGGAGCCACAGCCAGCTGAGGCCAGGCAGCTCCCCCTGCTCCCTCCTACCAGGGACAGGAATCAACCCAGCACATGTCACTTGTCCTCTGGGAGTCACACTGAGGCACTCCTTAGCTGCCAACCCTGTCACCTGCAGGCCTGGGAAAAAGGACTGGGAGAAAAGCAGCTCTGAAGCAGAGCTGGTGGGGTCAGAGCACTGCCTTTCTCCCACACCTAAGCAGCCAGGAGGAGATATGATCAGTTAGTGCCTGGAGGGAAGGTGTGGGGCTGGCTGACCTGGGCTTGGTTTGGGTTTGGTTGGTTGTTTTTTTTTCATTGTGTTTTGTTTTTAAAGTGCGGGATAATTACAAAAGCCCAAAGAAGCAAGCCCTCTTCCTCTCTAGCCACAAACCAGCCCAGACAAGAGTGCTAAATATCCAGGGCATCCCTCCAGCTGCACACTAGCTCCTTTCCACTTATCTAGCATCTGCCCCAAAACCTTATTTATTCTCATCTTAGAGTTACTGCATTTAAATACCCCCAAATAATAACCTACTTTTGTTACCAAAACAAAAATGTCATTTACAGCCTTTGCTGAGCAGAAGCCTGGTCCTGGGCTGCAGCTGCTGGCTCAGAGGAAGGGCAGCTGGGTGGGCTGTTGGCTGAGGCTGGGCTCACTGGTGCAGATGAGCTCTGTCATCCGGCCGCTTGATGTGAATCCTCCGCACGCGTTCAATGCGCTCGCGCTCCTCATCTTCCTCCAAGTGATGGGAGCGCCCAGCAGCTCCTCCTGTGGCTTCCAAGAGGGCATTGTCAGGTCCTCTCCCATCCTGGGATTCATACAGCAGAATGTTCAGGGTCTCCTCATAAATTCGAGCTTCAGGGAACTCCACCTGCCCAGTCAAGAGAAAGGAGGTCACTCTCACCCTGCACTGGTCACTGCAGGCACTAACTTACCTCAGGTTTAATTCCTGATGCCTGCCTTGGTTGAAAATGTCTTAATTTTAAAGCTACAGAAATCCTTTCTAGCATAATTGTTTCTGAGCTGTTAATTGCTTTCAGCTTTTGAGACCCAGCAGCTAGGGCTTTTTCTGAACTGACAAGCCCACAGGGCAGATATGGAATGATTTGTCCTGGGAAATGTAAGAAGGCTCAGGGAATCAGTCATAGAATCATTAAGGTTGGAAAAGACGTTCATGATCATTGAATCCAACCATTGACCCAACTCTGCCAGGTCACCACTAAACCATGTCCCTCAGCACCACATCTCCACGTTTTCTGAACCCCTCCAGGGATGATGATTCCTCCATTTCCCTGGGCAGCCTGGGCCAATACCTAACTACTCTTCTAGTGAAGATATTATTCCTAATATTCAACCCAAATCTCCCCTGGCACAACTTGAGTCCATTTCCTCTTGTCCTATCACTTTTTCCTTGGCAGAAGAGACCAACCCCCACCTGGCTTCAGTCTGCTTTCAGGGAGTTGGAAAGAGCCAGAAAGTCTCCCCTGAGCCTCCTCTTTCTCCAGACTAACCAAGCCCAGTTGAAAGTAGGACAGCTGCTGCCAGAAGCATTTGGGACTTTATTCCTACCTTTGTCTGTTTTTTCTCAGTAGCATAAACAATGGAAGTGCAACAGACTTCAGCAATCTTCCTCCCCTGCCCATAGAAGGACCAGCAGCAGATCTCATCTCCAATCACATCCTTGATGAAGAGCACTCTCCCATTGAACCTCAAGGAGAGCTTATCAAAGAGCTCAATGTTCTTCAGCATGTTGTCATCAGAGTTGCTGCAAGAGACAAAGGAAAGCAATGGTGAGCTCAGGGGAAGGAAGGCAGCACACAGAGCAGGAGCAGGGCTTGGGCAGGTACTCTTTACACTTCCCTTTGACTTCCTGCATCACTACCAAGGCAGTGTTTCCAGCTGGCAGCCAGGACTGCAGAGGATAATTCATTTGACTAGTACAAGCAGGAAAACTTGCTGCTGAAGCAGAAGTTAACATGACATCAACAAGTCTCTGTGTGACCAACACTGCCCAAGGGCATTTCATTGGTGTACAAAACCCTATCACCCAAATATAAAACCATTCTTAAGCTCAGCACCAGCTGGGTGGGAACAGTGGTAATGTCATGAAACACATATAGACGTAAGGAAAGGGGGACAAAGTTCCAGGCTTGATGATTTTAGCACTGATTGAAGACACTGTACCATGGAAGGGGTCCTGTATTCCCCCAAAGTGCCATAGCCCATGGGGAACACAGGCCAGCAGTTGGCCAGGAGGCTCTGCCAGCTGCACTGAGGTGTTAGAGGAACCCCTTCAGCACAGAAACAGCACAAACTTAGCCTTCCACTGATGGCAGCAGGCTCCTTTCTGACCCAAGTTTGAAATTAACTGGAAACATGGGAGTGCAGAGCAGCACCAATCTGTTATTGGTTTGGAGTGAAGGAAAAGCAAATCCTTATTATGCATTTTAGTCTATGAAACAGTTCAAAAAAAGTCCAGCTGCAGTCTTTTACCTGGTGTAGGAGTATTTGTTGTTGCTCCTGTTGTACAGCAACTTCACTGCTGGCTGTAAAAAACAAAGCACAGATCAGTTAAAAGACATGCAGCAAGAGCTGGAATCACAGCTCACTCCCACACCTCACAGCAGAGAAACTGCAACAGGACATGACAGCACCAGGCCCAAACCCAGTGGGATTTTGTTGCTGTTGTTGCTGCAGAACTGTCACACAAGTTGGCAGTGAGGCTGCAATCTCTCCTGATCCCTTCTGTAACCAGCTCACCAGCTCTTCTCACCCTGACCCCTTCTGTGACCAGAGCCTCACTCACCAGCACCCTCCTGAGGCATCACCCAGCCTGGCCTCACTCACCTTGTTAGATGTGGCTATAAGTTTTTGCTCTTCTTTGGAAGAGGTGATGACTGGCACCTTGCAGAAAGGTTCATATGCATCTTTGTTCTGCTGAAACAAGAAGCAAACAGCAGCTGAATGTAAATAGGCCTTAGGACAACCTCATACAAACTAGAAAGTTCCTGCAGATGCTGCACTGAAGAGTTGAGGGTGTGATCTATCCCTGCCCAGCAGCGGTCCATGCTCTGAACCAGGCTGGCACTGTTCTGGGACCACCTGAGATTGTTCATTTCTGCTCTCTACCACTCTGCAAACACAAGAACTGCATGTTCTGTACCTGCTTAAACGGCAGGATCTGAAATGTGGCTTCATTCAATCCAGTAACAGTGGCTTCAAACCAAAGCTGAGCACCTCAGAAGAAAACAATAAAACCAAGACTCTCTGCAGCCTGTGGCTACAAGAAGCTGGCTCTGGTCCAGCCAAAAGACCTACCCCGTTATGGTTGGGCCTAGAAGGACTACCTTCTGTCACTGAGCTCCCACTGATGATGGATCATTTCACCAGGTAAAAGCCAAATGGTAGAGAAGGCTGCAGACCAGCTAGGCTACTGCTCCCTGCACACTCCCAGGAGTCAGCAGAAGGAAACTGAGCACCCATTTATCCCTCACTGTAACTGGGCAGCACTAAATGCTGGGAACCACTCAGCACCTTTTTCTGGATGTGACCAGTCTCCAGCAGATCAGTGCCAGGAAGCATTTCCATTCCCTCCCAGTGTCGAAAACTCTTGCTCTGCCCAGATGCCACTTCCCACCCTGAGCAGCCTCCTCTTCCTGACCCCTCAACTTCAGTCAGAAGCACTAGCCATCTCCTGAGCTCTGTGACCTACCTGCAAGGCTGCCTGGCACTCATCCACCAGCCCCTGCACCAGGTAGTACTTTGCCTCAGCCAGCAGCTCCTCGATCTCCCTGCGGCTCTCCGGGAGCGGCACGGCTCCATCACGCAGGTAGTTCAGGATGGTCCCAAAATGCTTCCCACAGCGATCGATCAGGATCCAGCCTAGGGACAGGAGATGACCACAATGGAGCAAAAGCAGAGACAAATGTGTCCAAAGGCCTTGACACTTGCAAATGCTATGCAAAGTAGGTTCCTGTCAGAGATTAGCTCCAGCTCCCTGCTTGAGCTGTGAGCAGAGCAGCAGAAAGCACAGGGAATTTCTTGTCTCCTTCTGGGTTTCAAGTGGAGAGTATGTGGGAGGAAGGTAGGAGCTCACTTGTTTCTCAGTTACTGACAAATGAGGAAGAGGAATGAATACTTACTGTCAAACCTCCTAGCTCTCTTTCTTCCTCCACTCCCAAAGCCCTGACATGATTATTTTCTTGCCAACCACTTTGGGCCCTGTTTCATCCACAGACAGCTTACAGAGCAAGCCAGACAGGACTGTTTAAAGGTTGTTGCACGTGAACACAACATGGGCACCCACCATGATCCACCATCTCCAGCAGATGTGCAAAAAGGTCAGCAAGAGAAAGGCAGCACAGACTTGGCAGTGTCAGGGCAAACACTGTTTTACTCTCTATATTCTCAAGTGCGTTAATTTGGGAGAACAAAGTAGTTATTAGCAAAAGGTCTTCAACTGCTGTCAGACATGATGTGACTGCATGTGTAAGGAGAATGTAACATACAGCCCATGTCCTGGAGCTCACCAGCACTGCTGTGTACCAACGGTGGTGTGAAGGAGGTGCTGGAGTATGGCCAGAGAAGGGCAATGAAGTTGGGGAAGGGTCTAGAGCACAAGTGTTGTGAGAAGCAGCTGAGGGAACTGGGGTTGGTTAGCCTGGAGGAGAGGAGACTCAGGGGAGACCTTCTCATTCTCTCCAATTCCCAGAAAGGAGATTGGAGTGAGGTGAGGATTGGTCTCTTCTACCAAGGAACAAGCGATAGAATGAGAGGAAACAGCCTCAATTTGCACTAGGGGAGATTTAGGTTGGATATTAGGAAAATTTCTTCCCCAAAAGGGTTGTCAAGGCCTGGCCCAGGCTGCCCAGGGCAGTGGTGGAATCACCATCCCTGGAGGGGTCTAAAAGCTGTGGAGATGTGGTGCTGAGGGACATGGTTTAGTGGTGATCTAGCAGTGCTGGTTGGACTTGATGATCCTAAAGATTTCTTCTAACCTAAACAATTCTGTGATGGAAAGAACAGATCTACAGCAGGAACAGTTTCCAGACAGCTGGTAATCAAAGGATCCATGCTTCACCTCAGCCTATTGCCTGAAGCAGGCTGGACCCTGAGTAGTGTTGTTTCCATAAATGAACAGCTGGCCACTCTCACAGGCTGTAGCTCAGGAATGCAGCGAGGAAATGCTTGTGGGGAAAGGAGTCATATTTTGGACAAATAAGGAAAGTAGGTTAAAGCAGACTCTGTATGTTGTGCATGAATGGAATTACTAGTAAAGTCTGAACATTTTGGTTCAATTTGGAAAGTGAACACAGCCCTTTTCCTGCTGTTCTGTGGAAAAGCAAGACACTCTCCAGCAGTTCACTATAGGCTTTCCAGCTCCCTCCTTACCCTGCTATAAAACATAATGTGTGCTTCCAGTTCTCATTGTACAGATTGTAGCAGAAAAGGAGAAAGCTGGAGGCAGAACTAGAAACTGAGAAATCAGAGACCAGAAGAGTGCTGCAGGTTAATGAGTAGAGTCAACCTATCCAAGCAGAGCAGAAAAAAAGCCCATTTGTCATTGCAGAGGGATGTAAAGCAAGATCTGAGAATTCCTCACTCTCTCCAACTCCCTGAAAAGAGCCTGGAGCCAGGTGGGGGTTGGTCTCTTCGCCCAAGGAACAAGTGACAGGACAAGAGGAAATGGCCTCATGTTGTGCCAGGGGAGGTATAGGTTGGATATTAGGAAAAAATTCTTCCCTGAAAGAGTGGTTAGGCATTGGCCCAGGCTGCCCAGGGCAATGGTAGAGTCACCATCCCTGGAAGCATTCAAATAACATGTAGATGTGGCACCTCACGACATAGTCTAGTGACATGGTGGGGTTGAGTCAATGGCTGGACTTGATCTGAGAGGTCTTTCCCAATCCTAATGATTCCATGATTGTCTGATTTAAAAAGCAGAAGGAGCACAAAGTCTGGTAATAAACACAGACATCTCCATTCCACAGTGCTGCTGCTGACAGTTTACTAGAGCACAGCAGCACACAAGGCAGGCTGACAGCAAAAGTCTGAGCCCCAAACTTCTCTGCTATCATCTCCACTGTGATCTCCTCTGTGGGCTGTAAAAAAAATCTGCTGCCATGTTATGTTTACAGATGGTGAAACCAAAGCAGAATTGCTCATTTTCACACGGAAGGGGAGGGGGGGGAGATGAGAAAATATTTAGAGCAGCATTGCAAAATACAAGTGACTGCTACAAGAGCTTTCACAAACCCTTCTGTTCCACCAAACAGCAGAGCATGTAGCCACAGGGAGATGACTCACAGGGAAGTGACCCTGCTGCCACTCAGCCACAGCTCTGCAGAGCCTAAGAAGTGGCTTTCAGCTACACTCTTTGAAAGCTGTTTTTTAACTGTGTGGCACATAAATGCCCTGTGATCCTAGGAATCCATGAGCTGTAAGTACGCATAGGAGACTTAGAGGAAATCCATCTTTTCATAGAATCACAGCCTGGTTTGGATGGGAAGGAACCTTAAGATCACCTAATTCCAACCTCCATGCCATAAGCAGGGATGCCAACCACTAGATCAGGTTGCCCAGGGCCCCCATTCAACCTAGCCTTGAACACTGCCAGGGATGGAGCATCCACAACCTGTTCCAGTGCCTCACCACCCTCCAAGGAAACGATTTCTTCCTAACATCTAATCTAACTCTCCCTTCTTCCTGTTTAAACCACTTCCCTCTTGTCCTATCACTATCTGCCCATATGAAAATTCTCTCTCCCTCTTTTTTATAAGCTGCCTTTAAGTACTGGCAGGCCAATTCTTTTGTTTCACAAGAAGTCTCAGGGAGAGCATCCAAACACTCCAACTGAACCAGACTGTGTTTCCCAACCCAGCCTTGATGGATGGAGTAGCAGCCAGACCCTGAAGCCTGTCTGATGCTCAGCAGCTGAACAAAACCCATACATCTCAACCAACTGGTTAACAGAAGCAGTGGGAAGTGAGGGACAAAATCCCCACACTGCAGAAAAGAAGACTGGAACCAGATGGATGCACCTGGAAAACTCACATCCTTCCATCTGCTCATGACCAGCCAAATAACATCTCCAAAATATACTGATTTGCTCATGAACAATTTCTAAGCTGAAAATAATCATCTGTCACCCACTGCCCTAGACCTTGAATCTCTTCTGTGTGCTCTAACTGTGGAGCTGGGAGATGGTGCTGGGGTCAGAAGAATGCATGGAGACAAAGAGGAAGACCCTGCCTGAGCCATTCCACAGGCTGCTTACAAACTTGACTCCTTCCACTTTAGTAGCCCCAAGGTTGGCTTCTTGTCCTGAGAAAAACTTTGGTTTGTGCCAGATTTTGGGTGTGACCAATGAGCAGAATTTGGGAGAACGTCAGATAAAAGGAGTTTCCTTCAACAGCTCTAAGGCTATTGTTTCAGTTTCCAGGAGAGAGGAGATAAAGGGAGAGCTCCTGCCATGGGACTGTCTAGGTTACAACACACAGGAAGTATCAAATTTCCATTAAAACACAAATGGGCTAAATGGAACAATCCCACACAGGCACTGTCAGATTCCCAGCAAAAGAAACTTGTGGTTTGGTGTCTCAGGCATGAGATTTTAGCAGATTAAATATCCAAAAACCCTCACACTGGCACTAATATTGTCAGCTGCTCTCCAGCAAAAAGCACTTACAGTTAATACAAACCCAGAGCCTTCAGAACATGAAGTACCAGCCCAGGATACTCAGAGGAAGCCCTCAAACCACACCTGGGTGGGCTTCCAGAATTTATTTGGAGTTTCCAATTCATTTCCACACTGAAAAACTTGGGAAGTCCAAACTACCAAATAGTGTGAAACACAGAGCAGAGTGAGGGAGAGGCAGGAGGATATTTCTGGAGTTGCCTGAAGTTTGAAGTCTCATGAAGAACATGAGGCAGCAGAGTGCCCAGGTGGCCAAGAAGGCCAACAGCATCCTGGGTTGGATCAGCACTAGTGTGGCAGCAGGACTAGGGCAGGGATTGTCCTCCTGGACTAGGCAATGGGGAGGCAACACCTCAAATCCTGGGGTCAGCTTTGGGTTTCTCATTGCAAGAACAACATTGAAGTGCTGGAGTGTGTCCAGAGAATGGCAAGGAAGCTGGTGGTGGGTCTAGAGCACAAGTGTTGTAAGGAGCAGTTGAGGGAACTGGGGTTGGTTAGTCTGGAGAAGAGGAGGCTCAGGGAAGACCTTCTGTCTCTCTACAGCTCCCTGAAAGAAGGTTGGAGCCAGGTGGGGGTTGGTCTCTCCTCCCAAAGAAGAAGTAACAGGACAAGAAAAAACAGCCTCAATTTGTACCAGGGGAGGTTTAGGTTGGACATGAGGAACAATTTCTTCCCCAAAAGGGTTGTCAAGCCCCGGAGCCACAAATTGGCAGCACTGTTCCTGCTTTACAGCACTGGAACTTTGCACAAGGCATGGAGTAACACCCAGAACAATGTGTCTTTTTTCCCCCCCAAGCTTAAACAGAAATACTTCCAGCTAAAACAGGAATATTCAGAGAATTAGGCTGTAGTTTTTACATTTTTTTTTTCCTCCAAATCCACTTCCTCCTATCTCAAGGAAGCTTAACACACAAGCCCTACTAAATCCATCACTTGTTCACATGACCTCTAAATACAGATGATTCTATAGCACTCAAAACTCACAGAATCCCAGCATGGTGAGGGTTGGAAGGGACCTCTGGGGATTATCCAGTCCAACCCTCCTGCTCCAGCAGGGTCACCCACAGCAGCTTGCCCAGGATCACCTCCAGCTGGGGTTGGAATCTCTCCACAGAAGGAGACTCGGCAGCCTCTCTGGGCAGCCTGGGCCAGGGCTCTGGCACCCTCACAGCAAAGAAAGTTTTTCCTGCTCAGATGGAACCTCCTGGGTTCCACTTTGTGCCCATACACTGATATAAAGTTATGCTACCATTTGCAGCTATCACAAATGCATTTTAGCTACATAACTAATTTAAACATAGATGTTTTAAAGAACCTTAGCAGAAGACAAAATCAAAGTATCTGGTGAGGAAGTGAAGTATCTGAGCACTGCTCCCCTTAGAAGGCTGTAGTTTGACACACTGCACAGTCCTTCTTTCCAGATGAGACCCATTTACCAGCTTCCTCCTTTTATTGTCAATAGCAAATTCTCTCAAAATTTGGCAGCTGGTTCTGTTTGAGTGAACCCAACCATCAACACTCTCACAAGACAAGACTTTCATTTCCAAAAATCACCTTTTAGCTCACAAACTCCCCCAGTGTTCAGAGCAGATTTCATAGCTGGCTTTGAGGTGAGGAAACAAGACAAGGGAACTGCCTTCTGAGCTTCCAAGTAAACAGGCAAGTCCTGACTCAGAGCTGCTTAATCACCATCCCCACCATTTCCCACATGCTTAAGAGCTTTAGCCTTAGTATTTCCAAAGATAAAGATGGCCCAGGCCTGATACCGATAGGAACCTTGGGACCTCTTTACAGTCCTTTTATACCACTGTTCAAGTCAAATGTGTCTTTTGTTCCACCTCTTTCAGTTGTGTAAGCTATGAGTTCTAACACTGATAAAGGAAGAAATATCTGGGCCCATGATCAGATGTTCCTCTCTGCTCTCTAAGATTTTTCTCCTGCCCCTTCTGATGCTTCTGTTTCATGGAGAGTAAATAAGTGTAAGGGCCAGCTGGTGAAGGGTCTAGAGCACAAGTGCTGTGAGGAGCAGCTAAGGGAACTGGGGTTGGTTAGTCTGGAAAAGGGGAGGTTCAAGGGAGACCTTCTCACTCTTTCCAACTCCCTGAAAAGAGGTTGGAGTGAGGTGGGGATTGGTCTCTTCTCCCCGGTAACTAGCCACAGGACAAAAGGAAATGGCCTCAAGTTGCTCCAGGGGAGGTTCAGTTGGATATTAGGAACAATTTCTTCCCTGAGAGAGTGGTTAGCCATTGGCTCAGGCTGCCCAGGGCAGTGATGGAGTCACCATCCCTGGAGGGGTTCAGAAACCATCTAGACATAGCACTTCACGACATGGCTTAGTGGTGACTTGGCAGTGTTAGGTTAACAGTTGGATTTGAGGATCTTGGAGGTCTTCTCCAACCTCACTGACTCTGTAACTCTCTTTTCACTGCAGAGGCAGGAAGCCAGCCCAAGGCACGCAGGGAGCAGCTCCTTACCTTCACTGTCTGTAAGGACTTCCATCCTGCCACTGAACATGGCCTTGAGCATGGTGTCCTGCTTGGTCAGGGTCTGCATGGTGGTGTAGTAGAGGGCACCCCCAATGTTCAGCTTGACATACTTGGAGCTGGGGCTGGTCCCCTTGAAGGAGGTGGTGCGAGTGGCAGCCGCCGGCACTGCAGAGCTCACCACGCTTTCTCCTGACATCTCTTCCTGCAAAAAAGGAGTGACCAGTCAGAGCTGCAGCTCCCCTCTGGGACACCAACCTCTTACCATCAGTTCTTTTACACAGAAGCAGTCAGTGATTTGCTGAACTTGGCTCCTCTTGGCCTCTTTGTAAAGTTCTCAAATGTTTTAGATGTTTAACTTCACCTTCCCAAGAGCATCCATCAGCTCAGCTCTGTGAACACTGAGCCCTGCCTCACACTGCCAAAAGCAGACACTTCCCACAGAAACTCTCCTCATTTCTTTCACAACTTCTAAAGCTTAAGCTCTTACTTCATCAGTAATCTGGTATGTAATTGGGTAATTCCCAGCACCCAGAGCTTGAGCAGATGATTCCTGTGTGTTACAATGCTGATTATCCACAGATTTTCTGGAGGCTTTTTTCCTTAGCTCTACACAGAGCTCACATGAGCTCCATGCTCTCTTCCCAGCACATCAGAACCCACTGTCCAACATCCTCCACTACCTCTGCTTGCAATCCCCAGCCAAAGAGGACTCCAGTCAGCTAAGGAGGTCACTCACTGGAACAGGAATGTGTTAGCTTAGCACCACAAATGCTCTGAGAGCCGCTAACGCTAAATCCTTAATCAACCTCCATCCCTATGGTTAACTGTTTTGCCTCCCAACGTGCCAGGATGATTAACCCTCTGCCAGCTCAGGCAAACCCAAGGCCCCACAGCTCCTAGAGCATGCTGGCTCACCACTGTGCTGAATAGGTTTTGCTCCACTGTCAAGAAAAGCAGAACTATGGGATGGCAAATCTGAACACAGCTGTAGTTAGGTGTCCACATGGCATTTCACATGGAGAAGCAGCAGGGTGGGCAGAGATGGCCACAAAGCACCATTCCCTCTGGCAGGGAGCCTGCCCAGGGCTCTCACAGCCTCGGCCTCACACTCAGGCTACCTCCAGCAGCTGAACCCCAAACTGCTCAGCCAGGAGCTGTGCCCAGCGTCCCAGAGCAAGACGTTGTGCTGCAGCATAACCTAGTGTACCAGGCTATGCCCCAGCCCCTGCCACCCACAAAGCTCAGAGCTGTGGGGTTGCAACTCCCCAAACCACACCAGCCTCTGGCCAAGGGCCATGGGGCAGGACCAGATCCTCCTCATGCAGGTGAAACCCAGCCCGTGGGCACCTAGACTTTTGGGGAGCCAGATCCCACTCAGGATCCCTGTATTTACTCCCTAGTTTCTCAGCACCCCACCCTCGGGGGCTGCACTACCATCACCCCCATCCCCGGGGACTGAATCTACCCAAATCCCGCACCATCCCCACTCCCTATGCACCCCAACCTCGGAGGCTGGACCACCTCCACACTCCACATCCTCTCCCCCATTCCAGTATCCCATCCCTGAAGACCGAAACCATTCAACTCTCGCATTACCCCCACTCCCCATGCACCCCATCCTGGGGGTCGGATCCCCAAATTCTGCCTCACTCCAACACATACACTCCCCGCGAGACCAGGCCTCCTGGGGAAGGACCACCCCTCACCACCACTCGCGCACTCCGACGGCAGCTGAGCGGCAGCTGAGCACCCCCAGACCCCCTCAGCACCCGCAGACCTCCCATCCCTTGCTACCCAGAGCCCCCTAGGCCCCCTCCCCAGCGGCTCACCATGAACGGCGCAGCACAGCCCCACAGACGGAGCGAGCGGGAGCGCCGGGGCGGGGATAGCTTCCGCCCCGACAACGTCACTTCTGGCAAGGCCTGGGTGCGCCATTAAAATCCTTCCGGTGGCCTTCTGGGCCTTGGCCTCCTAAGGCCCTGCTGCACTGGTTCCTGGGCCCAGCCTGGCTCGGTTCGGCTTGGTCAGACCCACCCAGTAGCAGCGAGACTGGAGGCGGCTGCCCTCTCAGCACCGAGCCGAACTGAGAGGAGAGGCGAGGAGCCGGTAAGCGGAACGGGAGAGGCGGGGAGCCGGGGAGCGGAACGGCAGCGGCGGTGAGGGTTGCCCGCCGACCCCGTAGTGTGGACACGGAGTCTGCTGGGCAACGGGACTGCGGGGCTCGGCGGCGGTGAAGCTGCTGTGGAGCTGCTCGGCCTGGTACAGCCTGGCTCTGCAGGGCGAGAGGGAGGGTCTAGGCTTCGAGGGCGATGTGGGGTGGCTATGGGGCAGGCTCCTGGGCAGGCTTCTGGGGCTCGGCGGGGTGGGCAGAGTGCAGGCCCTGTGGGCCGGGAGGGGCTGCTAGGGCTGTGGGGGGGGTTGTGGGGCTGAGGGAGTCTCTGCTGAATGCTTTGTTAGTGACTTGGGCAAGTCCCAAAGTGTTGGAGGGTGGTTCGTGAGTCCTGCCTCCGTTCGAGGGTCACAGCAGTGATCCGAGGGCTGGAAGCCCTCTGCTGGGAGGACAGGCTGAGAGAGTTGAGGCTGTTGAGCCTGGACAAGAGAAGGCTCCAGGAAGACCTTAGTGCAACCTTTCTGTATTTAAAGGGCCTAGAAAAAAAGTGATAGGACAAGGGGTGATGGTTTGAAACGGGAAGAGGGAGATTTAGACTGGATAGAAGGAGGACATCTTTCACAGTGATGGGGGTGAGACACTGTCTCGGGTTGTCCAGAGAGGTGGTAGATGCCCCATCCCTGGAACTATTCCAGGTCAGGTTGTCTGGGGCTCTGAGCAGCCTGCTGTAGTTGGAGATGTCTCTGCTGCCAGCAGGGGAGTTGGACTAGATGACCTCTAGTGGTCCTTTCCAAGTCTAAACATTCTATGATTCCATGGTGGTGAAGTGGGGAAGGCTCATTTTGAGGTGGCTGTTGTTCAGGTTTCACTGATTCCCAGGGCCCTGGCACACCTGAGGCTGACCTTTGCTTTTGTCACACATCACATTGTTTCTTTTCTGCTCTAAAGTGTGAGGAGTTATGTGTGCTGGCAATCACAAATAAGCAGTGGTGCTGCTTCTCCTCTCCTGATGCTTTTCTGACCCCACATGTAGAGAAATAAGTCTGGTCAAAGGGATTTAGAACTGCAAAGATAAAGAGTAAATCTCCAAACCTTCTACAGGTAATGTGCTTATCTGTGCAGGAGTTGCTGCCTGAAGCCAGTGGATGAGGATCATGTTTGTGTATAAATGATTATCCTACACTTCTTTTGAAGAAGTAAGCCCTCAGGTGAGTTCATTGTCAAGTGTTTATAGAGCTGGTTTTGACTCTCAGCTTTTTTTTTTGTCTTCTTAGGTGGCAATAAATTAGCTTTTGAGTGTCCTTTGTGCCCTTTCTCTCATATACTTGCCTATAGGGTTGTCCTTACATATTAAATGAGAAATAAATAAGTTAAATGAGAACAACTAAGACTGGAAAGGGGATTTGGAGTACAGGGAATGGAACACAATGACAACACACTGAAGCTGTCCCTGCCCATGGAACTAGATCAGCTTTAAGTTCCCTTCCAAGCAAAACCATTCTGTGATTCTACAATTATTCTTTTTTTTCTGTTAAAATTTACTTACCTGCATTAGGTTGTGAGTTTGCTGGAATGATTCTGCTCTCAGTGTGTGTCAACAGGGTTATAATAAGAACACACAAGTATCATAGAATCCTAGAATGGTTTGGGTTGGAAGGGACCTCTGGAGATCATCTAGTCCAATCCCCCTGCAGTGGGCAGGGACATCCCCAACTAGAGCAGCTTGCCCAGAGCCCTGGCAAGCCTCACCTGGAATGCCTCCAGGGATGGGAACTCAACCACCTCCCTGGGCAACCTGGTCCAGTGTTCCACCAGCCTCGTGGGGAGGAACTTCTGTCTAATATCCAGTTTAAATCTACTCTTCTCCAATTTAAAACCATTGCCCCATGTCCTTTCACTGCAGGCCTTTGCAAACAGGCCCTCTGCAGCCTTCTTGTAAGTTCCCTTTAGGTACTGGAAAGTAGCTTTGGCTTGGCCTGGGCTGTATCTTTCTGTCCTGTTGGCTACTTCCCTTCCTTTAGTCAAACGCTGGGTACAGAGAATCACTTCGGCAGTAATGTCAAGAATGGCCTTTGCCTGTGTGTTTTGTCCAGTTCTCCAAGAGTTTGCTGCAATGCTCCTTTATTTCCTTAAAGGGACCCTTTGGGGAGGTTCTAATCATGTTCAGCAGCAGCCAGTCCTCCAAAGCAGAGTTCCTGGACAAAGCTCGGCAGGCTCGGGAGGAGCGGAGGGAGCTGAAGGAGAGAGAGCGTGCAGCTGTGCAGCTCCAGGCTCTGGGCAGGAGATTCCTCTGCCGCTGTCGCCTCCAGAGGGACATAAGGTGTGTCAAGTTCTACCTTTGTGCTTTGCTCTCCTCCCTAGAGGTTGATTTGGCAGCTCATGGCTGTGTATTCTTTCCTGGATTTGAAACTGGCTGGATGGCTGAGCCCAGAGAGTGGTGGGGGAATGGACCTGAATCCAGTTGGTGACTGGTCCCAAGTGGTGCTCCCCAGGGCTCAGTTTTGGGACCAGTCCTCTTTAATATCTTGCTCAATGATCTGGACAAGGGGAGTAGGCACCCCTAGTAATTTGGAAGGTGACACCAAGCTGGATGGAAGTGTTGGTCTGCTGGAAGGTAGGAGGCTCTACAGAGGGATCTGGGGCCAGGCTGGATTGATGGGATGAGGTTCAACAAGGCTAAGTTCCCTGGAGGGATTTAAAAGATGTGTAGATGTAGCACTTTGTGATGTGGTTTAGTGGCATGGGGGTGTTTGGGTTGACAGTTGGACTTGGTGATCTTAGAGGTCTTCTGCAACCTTAGTGATTCTATGATTTTTAACTAATGATGCTTATTTTTCCCACTTTGGTAGGAAAGAAGTGGAAGATTTCTTCGGGCCAAATGAACCTGGCTCATGTAAAAGAAGTGCTCTTTCTGTCTTCAGAATTGCTAGGAAACTCCTGTTTGTATTTAATCTTAAAGAGGACAAAGAGGTAAGGTTGCTACTCTGACATTGGTTCTCTTCTTTAGGGGACATTTTCACATGTTAAATACATTTAATTAGATCTCCAGTGATCATGTAGGCTCCTGCAATATATTTTGGTTTCAGAAATGTGATCCCTTTCTCCTAGTCCTTCTTGGAGAGCTCTGCCTGTGGGAATGAAATAGAAGAGCACTTGAATTTTTCAGCAGCAGTTCTGAACTCAGGGCACAGTTTCATGGATGTTTTTCCTGGTGGCAGTGCCAACTTCTGTAATGGAGCAGTGCCTTAGGAGTTAGTTTGTCAGCTGCATCAGGTCCCCAGGCAGAGACCTTGTGGCCAGCATACAGACTCAGGGGAGACCTTGCTCTTTGCAGCTCCCTGAAAGGAGGTTAGAGCAAAGTGGGGGTTGGTCTCTTCTCCCAAGGAACAAGTGATAGGACAAGAGAAAAGAGCCTCAAGTTGTGTCTAGGTTGGACATGAGGAAAAATTTCTTCACTGAAAGAATAGTTAAGCCCTGGCCCAGGCTGCCCAGGGCAGTGGTGGAGTCACCATCCCTGGAGGGGTGGAAAAGCTGTGGAAATGTGGTGCTGAGGTTTAGTGGTGACTTGGCAGTGGTGGGTTGACAGTTGGACTTGCTGATCTTAGAGGTCTTTTCCAACTTTAATGATTCTATGACTGTTTCTGGCTCATTTGTTGTTTGGATGTGTCTTGCTCCCTCTGCTGAGCTCTTGCTAGTGCTTTTCCAGAACAGCCCTTCCCATAGTTAGAACTAATTCCACCTTTTTTGTCCTATTTTGTTTCCCCAGAGGTTTGAAAAGCTGTGCCGGTGTATACTCAATAGTATGGATGTTGAGAATGAACCCAAGGTCAGCAGGATGGGGTTTAGTTGGGAGAGGGAGGCTTGTTTGGGGGTTTTCATTCGATTTGTGGGGGGTTTAGGTTGATGATATTTGATTTTTAGCTTTCAAAAGCCCTGATCCCTGCTGACATCCCAGCAGTGTGCAAGTGTGGGCAAGTTCTTCAGTATTCCTCTGAGAATTTCACTCTGTGTATAGCTAGAGGAGTTAAAGGGCAGGGTTTTTTCTGTGATGGATGTTATGCTTTGAGCAGTGAGTTCTGGGGGAAGGCCAGTGAATTCTGGCTCCACTGTAAGACCCTGAGGAGGTTATTTAGTTACAAACTTCCTGATAATGTATTCTGCCAGTCAGTATCACAGACACTGATCCCTGCCCCTGTGTGTATCCTGCCTTCCTCTCAGGTGTGGTACGTGTCCCTGGCACTCTCCAAGGATCTTACACTCTTATGGATCAAACAGATCAAAGACATTTTGTGGTTTTGCTGTGAATATCTCAAGCAACTGAAGGTAAATATTTCCTTAGTGTTTTGTCTGCCTGCATTTAACAGTTCCCTGCTTAGGTTGTCCTGCTTTTGCAGGAAGGTTGGACTTAGATGATCTTCAGAGGTTCCTTCCAACCCCTAATGCTCTGTGAATTCTCTCCTGTGGCACAGAGCTCATTTGATTTATGAACACTGATATTTGTTTGTTTGTTATCACAGCCTGACATCTTACAAGACTCCAGACTGGTCAACTTGCATCTCACAATGCTTGTCACCTTCACAGACACTTCCACCTGGAAAATCCTTCGGGGAAAAGGTTGGTGCATCCAGTTCAATCCTTCAAGCCAATGGGTTTTTTGGGGATTTCCTATTAAAATCCACTGAATGCTGTTTCTGCACCTTTTCTTCTACCACAAAGACTCATGCTGCTTCTGTACTTTCACAAAGCACAGACTGGACAGCAAAGATCCCCTGGAGATTAGACAGGCTTTTTCCTTTAGAACAGCAAGAGTTAGAACATTTTGATTGTGTTTCAATATCTCACACACAAGAAGGTTTCAGAGGCTAATGGAATGTGCTTTTAGCTCTGGGGATTTGTAGGAAATGCACATAGAAAAGGCAGACAAGTATCAGGAGGAAATGAGACTCATACCTTAAACAGGATTTGATGTGAAATGCTGCTGAAATGGTAGTTTTACATAACTTACTTAGTGCAAGAATAGCTGATGAACTGACAAACTGTTGTAGAGTGTCTAAGGAAATAGAGTGGAACCCTGATGCTGTTTTAGTAACAGTGTTTTAACCTGAAAGGTGAAAGCCTGAGGCCTGCCATGAACCACATCTGTGCAAACATCATGGGACATCTAAACCAGAAGGGATTTTATTCTGTGCTGCAGGTCAGTCTCAGGCCAATACAATGATGTCTTCTTTTTATTCAGAACAAGCCCCAGTCCTGCACTGTGGTCCTTGTTCTGAGGAAGCTTTTATGATCTGTGTGGTAGTATGTCAGGGGGAAGCTGGTGGTAGAACACTGGTGATTTGCATGTGGGTGTATTCTTATCTCAAAGCACTTGAGACTAAACACACCATCTCCTTTTTGTCACTGCTGTCAATCTAAATCCTATTTAATCATCTCATAATGAGATGGACAGGAAAGGCTCTTGAGTGTTCATCCAAATTTTGCTGCTGCCCTTTTGTATGGATTTGATTTGTTTACTCTTCTGAAAGGGAAAGGAATTGCTGTAATTTTTCTGAATCTTTGAAATGAGAATAATAATACCAGGCAGCTATGAGCCTTGCTTGTGTTAACTTTAAAGACCTGAGAACAGGTCCTAGAGATACAAGTAATGTAGAGTGTCTGATTTGATTGCAGTTGCTCTGTTAGACCATGATTAACCTGAAGCCCTTCTAGTTCTGCCAAGTGACTTGTAGCAACTGCTTTTGACTTGCACTGACTGGTTTGTAGGTTGCATTGGTGTTGTGTTTATTTTCAGAGCAGACAAAAAGAACAGTATCTTTCAGGAGCAGTCATAATCTTTTTCTGAGTACTGCAGGGAGTTTTGTTGTGTTCCTCTGTTATTTTTTTATTGCAGATTTTGCTAACTAATGGCTTGGCAAGATCCAGACCTTCCTTGTCCAAAGGCTCTCTAACTGCCATCTTCTCTCTTGCACTGCGGTAAGGCAGCCAGAGCTGCTGGGGGTGAGGGACAGCCAAAGTTGTCTTTATTGTGTTTTGTGAAGGCTTCTCCTCCTGCCAGTCTCTTTGTACCATCAAGAGTTTCATCCTGATGAAAGAAGCTGCTTGAGGCAGATAGCTCACTTCCCTGTCATCCTGGGCTTTTTAGCTCAGAATGCCCTTGGGTCACTAATTAGTGTTCAAATGAGCCTAGACTTTAGAGTGCAGTTCAGTCCAGAGTACAGGGACTGTATGTCTGCTGTTGAGCTGTCAAAAGGGGTTGGAGTTCTCTAGATAAGTGTGGTTGGGCCTGTTCACAGTGAACTGCTGATGCAGATGGACCTGGTGCTCGTTTTGCAGGGGTGAAGTTTGTCCACAAAACAAGGAGTTGGGTAGAGGTCTTTCTAATGGTTCAGTCTGTCCTCTTGAAAATAAGTGTGCTGTTACCCTGAGCTCCTCTCTACAGAGCCAATGTCACCTCACCGGACATCTGCAGGCAGTAAGGAGCATTCTTTCAAGACTTTAGTGGTTAATTTTGTGCCACTTCCCTTTTGTAGCTGTCACTGCTAGGAGGTTGAGGGGTGATGCTCAGCTGGAGTAGCAGTGAATGGTCTTGAATATGTCACCTAACATCTTCCTAAGGAAAACAACTACCTAATTACTGGTTTTTATGGCAGAGGAGAGAAGGGGAACTTAAAAGATGAACCATATAAACCTCACAGTGCTCTGGGTGGTATGGATGTGCTGTGAACTGTTTGGCTTATATTCCTTTGAGCCATGAGCAATTTTGTGACCTTGCTATGATAACAGAAGTGTAAGTGAATGTTTCATTTTCCAGTGGTGCTTGTTGGTGAGGGTACAATCAGCAGCCAGCTCTGAGCAGCTTGGTTAAAGCTTACCTCTTCCTTTGCTAGGTCAGGTTTCTTGCACTGAAGTGTTTTTCTCTCTCTGCAGCCCTGTGGTTGCTGCCCAGTTTTCAGACAATCTGTTGAGATCATTTCTGATCCATATCATGTCTGTGCCTGCTATAATGACTCATCTTGGTACTCTAACACCTGAGGTAAGTGAGTGATGGAATAGTACCAGAAATCCACTGAATATCCTGTAAGGCTACTTGTTATTCCATTTGATCAGCTCCTGGAACACAGCACTGGCATTTCTGCCTTTGCCAGTTTCAGCTCTGCTGTGGAAATACTTGATCCTTGCACCCTCCAGATACTGTGGGTTTCTCATCTCACAGACCAGTGGGCTGAGGGACTGAACTGTCCTAAGAATCAATCAGTCAATAAAATAAAGACAAAGGCATGTGTAACACACAGCTTGGCATTTTGTCTGTCCTTACTCTTCCATTTCTATAACCACAGACAGAGCCAAAGCAGAAATCAGACTGTTGTTTGTGACATTTAACTAGTAACTGCCCACTAAACTCATTTAACGTCNCATGATCTTCAAGGTCTCTTCCATCTGGAACTGTTCTATGATTCTATGATTCTATGCTCCTCTCTGTAGCTTGGTGCAGACAGGCAGGTTTTGTGCCAAATGGGCATTCTGTGCCCTTACAGACAGTTCCAAAGCTCTGTCTGCAGCTAGGACATGGCCTTTTCACCCGCAAGGCTTTTTATTTCCTAGACTCAGCTTCATGTCAAACTCTTCAGTCCAACAGTCTCAACTTGCTGCTTTATTTGGAGAGGAAAGACAGTTTGAGTTGCTGGGGGCAGCTGAGGTGTGGTTGTTGTGTGTGTGTGTGGCACTTGTCAGCCTGTCTGGCAGCTCAGTGTTTGTCTCCCGCAGCGGCTGGCAGTGCTAGAATCTCATCAGCTCTTCCGCAAGTTCATCCTCTTCCTCACTCGGGAAACACAGTGCCGAGACGTCTGCATGTGCTTGGAAGGGAGTCACACTCTCTGCTTGTTAGGTAAGCACCTCTAACAATTCTTTTTTCGCCTTCCTTCTCCCCGGTTTCGCCTTCCTTCTCCCCGGTTTCGCCTTCCTTCTCCCCGGTTTCGCCTTCCTTCTCCCCGGTTTCGCCTTCCTTCTCCCCCACTTGAAGCTGAATCTTGAGTCAAATCTTCTTTCTCCATGGCTTAGAGCTGCCTCTCAACTTTCTATTGTTGTTTAAATGGCTTCTAAATAATAATTGAGATATCTTTTGGGATGTGTGGACTTGGCAGTTCTAGGTTTACAGTTGGACTTGATGATCTTAAAGGTCTTTACCAGTGTAAATGATTCTGTGATCTATGTTGCAGACATGATTTAATGCCCTTGCAAAGGGAGGAACCTTATTGTTCTCAGGGGAGACCTTATTGCTCTCTACAACTCCAACTTCCTGAAAGGAGGTTGAAGTGAGATGGGGGTAGGTCTCTTCTCCCAGGTTAACACTGTGAGGACAAGAGGAAATGGCCTCACTTTGCACCAGGGGAGGTTTAGATTGGATGTCAGGAAAAATTTCTTCCCTGAAAGGGTTGTTAGGCATTGGCCCAGGCTGCCCAGGGAGGTGATAGAGTCACCATCCCTGGAGGCATTCAAGAAAAGTACAGATGTGCTACTTAGGGACATGGTTTAGAGGCATGGGGGTGATAGGTAGGTGGTTGGACTTGATGATCTTAAAGGTCTCTTCCAACCTTAATGATTCTGTGACTTTCTCTTATATATATGGCATCATGCCTAAAGTGAAGTATTTTCTGCTAGCTTTCCACTTGGACTATAAGAAAGTCTTGTAGGGTAGGAGACTTGAATCTAACCTCCCTAAACAGACATGCTAGTGAAATATTTCAGTTCACATTTCTTGTAACAGTAACAAGATGAGCAGTTGGAACTTGGAGATAACCATGAGCTGTTTGTAGCTTATAGTACTTTATAGAAGATGGCCAAATGACATGTCACCTTGGTGACTGATGTGTGCTGGAAGTGGCTTGCTGCAGGGTAGCCTCTAATAGTTGTTCTTCACAGAAATCCTCTCCTGGTCTTGAAAAGGGGTGTGAGACTAAATGTGTCTGTAACCACTGTCCCACAGCATCTGTTCCTCTTTTAAATCTTGCTGTGCTGATCATTTCCCCCAGGTAACCTTGTGTACCTTGGCTCCTTGAATGATCAAGTTCTTGAGGAGGAGACAGCTCATTTTGTGGGTGTGCTCATTCACATGCTCTCCTACTGCCAGAAGTATGTCTCTCAAAAGAAATCCAACCTCACCCACTGGCATCCTGTTCTGGGCTGGTTTTCACAGACTGTGGATTATGGGTAAGTGAGGAGGACCTTTGTGGTGATAGATGATTAAGCCTCTATTTTTTTTTGCCTTTTTATTTTAGGCTGCAGTGTGTGTTATGTTTTAAGGTGAAGAGTGGGACCCTGTAAGAATAACTTTTTGGATACTTCAGAGTATATCTATCTATCTGTCTGTCTTTATATAGAATTATTTCTTTATATCTATTTGTATATTTTATATCTATAAACTGCTGCACTCATAGACAGGCTGAGATGAGGCAATTCATTTAGCAGAGTTCAAGCAGTGGCCATGCTGGTACACTTGATACAGGAGCTGTGTATCAGCTCTTCCTCCAAGGACCAGCTACAGGCTGGGTTCCTGCTCCATTTGGATTAGGACTAGGCAAAGTCTCCCTGGCTGGTGTTTTGTTCCAGCCTGCCTTCTAACATGTCTCTCTTGACTTTGTCTTTCAGATTGAATGAGTCCATGCCTCTGCTGACAAAGCAACTGCAGCATCTCTGGGGAGTCCACATGATCCGCATCCTCTTCAGTGATGTGCTCAGCAAGAAATTGCTGGAGAATCAGGAAATAGCTCAGCTGCCAACACAGCCAATTTCCCCTCAGAACAGCCTTCCTATGAAGAGTCAGTTCTGGAGAGTTGCTTTTTTTGTGTACACATGTCTGTCTCTCTCACAGACTCACAGAGCTTTGACTTTTCTACTTATGCTAAAAGCTTGGAGTAATTACTTGCAGCAGCTGCTGCTGCTTAGGTGGGGATATGGCCTCTCCTATTTGTAATTCCTCCTTGAAATGCCTCTGTGACCTGGGGGCAAGTCTCTTACTTTGGTGCTGCAAAAAATAGTTGCTTATTTTAGCAGATTTTTTTCTTCACTGTTTTTCAAGTAGCTGAAGTGCTCTCTGCATAAATTAGTAGCTCCCAAGGCCAGCTTCCCAGGTGGAGAGCAAGGTGAAGCTGGCTCATGGACCTGTGATGCATGGTGCAGAAGAATATTTGGAATAAAACAGTTGTTTTCTAGCTGCTGCCTGCAACACTAGATCCTGTGGTCATTAGTTACTGCAGTTCTGGCAAGGTTTTAAGCTCTTGACTAATGCCCCCACTGAAATATTCTTCTACCTTGCTAGCAGCTGTACAGGGTTCTGCCAGAAAAATCCACCAAAACCTGATGGATTGACTAAAACCTGTGGAGTGACCTAGTCTGCCAAAAGCCACTTTATCACAGGGCTGCCAAGTGGCTGAGAATAAGAAATGGTTCCAAGTTGCACTTCTCATAGAATCATAATGGTTGAAGAAAACCTCTGAGATCAAGCCCAACCATCCACCCACCACTAAACTCTGTCCCCAAGCACCACATCTACACATTTTTTGCACACTTCCAGGGATGGTGATTCCACCACCTGCCTCGACAGCCTGTGCCAATGCCTGGTAACCCTCTGGGTGAAGAAATTCTTCCTAATATCTAATCTGAACCTCCCCTAGTGCAACTTGAAGCCGTTTCCTCTTGTCCTATCACTTCTTTCTCGGGAGAAGATACCAATCTCCCACCTCACTCCAGCCTCATCTCAGGGGAGTTGTAGAGAGCAAGAAGGTCTCCACTGAACCTCCTCTTTTCCAGGCTAACCAACCCCACTTCCCTCTGCTGCTCCTCACAACCCTTGTGCACTTCTCCCCTGCTTCTCTGTCCCCAGATCTCTTCAAGAGAGCTTTCCAGAAGTCTGCCTCTGTCCGCAACATCCTGAAGCCTGTGGGAGGCAAGCGTGTGGACTCTGCTGAGGTGCAGAAGGTTTGCAGCATCTGTGTCCTCTACCAAACCACACTCACCACCCTGACCCAGATCCGCCTGCAGATCCTCACAGGTCAGGGCAGATCTCTGCCTTATAGCTAGCTTAAAATCTGGAGGGGGGGGGGGAAAGGAGATTTATTTATTTATCTATCTTTTCTTATTAAATTCTGTTGACTTGTTGGCAGTTTCATTACTGACAAGATATTGACTGGCTGGGTTGGGAGGCTTGTTCCATCCTGAAACATACCTCTGATCAATAACATTCATCACTTCTTTATCAAGCCTTAACTCTCTCCCCCCAATACAAATTGAAGCAAGTTTTCCTATAATGAAACTTTGCTTACTCCATATCAAGCTGAAGACTTGAGTCAGTGTTTTCCAGAAGCCTTAACAATATTAATCTTTGTGTGGTGGAAACACTGAGTGCTTTCATACATCTTAAGGACAAATTGCCTGTCTTGGGGATGGATGGAGGAGGAGATAAGCAGTGTTTTGCTCTAGTGGCTAGAGCAGTAAGTCCAGAGCTCTGGATCCTGCTTTGATGGCTATAGTGGTGACCACAGGTACCACCCTGTTCTTTGTGTTCTCCTCTCTGAGATGGCTGCAGTGATGATTAGAAAAGAATTAATTGCTGTGATCCAAAGTTGCAAAAGAATTAGTAGGAAAGGGCTTTGCAGAATGCTGGGGTTGGAAGGGACCTCTGGAGATCATCTAGTCCAAACCCCGCTGCAAAAGCAGGATAACTTAGAGCAGGTGCCTTGTTAAAAGGGGGATTTTCCTGCTTTCTTACATTTTCTGTTAAAGCAGACAGACTTGGGAGCCAAATGTGTTGCTTCTGTTCCCAAAAGTGTTGCTTTGCCCAAGGACCTTTCAGCTCCACGTCGTGTTTAGCAGAGCAAGCTTGACTGAGTCTGCTATCTGTTTTCCCATTGCTAGGCCTCACTTACCTGGATGATCTGTTGCCCAAATTGTGGGCTTTTATCTGTGAGCTGGGCCCACAAGGTGGGTTAAAACTCTTCTTGGAGTGCTTGAACAATGATACAGAGGAATCCAAGAGGCTGCTGGCCATGCTGATGCTGTTCTGCGACTGCTCTCGCCACCTCATCACGTAGGTAGCAAGCAGAGGGTGCTCTCTAGGTTGGTAACATGAAGCTGCTTCAAGAGGGAAAGATAAACTTCTACTGCTTATGGACAAGAATTGTCAGTCCAAAGCCAACACGTTGAGTCCAGATAAGCTTTGAGGGAAAATGTTTATAATACTGGTGCAAGAAAGCTCCCCAGTGATGTGCTTCTGTCTGCAACTACTTTGTCTTGCTCATAGACCTACACAACACAAAGGATGGGAAAGGAGGTGGGAAATTGCCCTTGCTGGTCAGTAGAGAGAGTTTTCTTAGCTTGAATGATGAAAAAGTTTTCATTTTCATCTGGGAATGAGTGTGTAGGTCCTTTTAACTATGAAATACTGACTTTGCTTGTCTCCCAGACCTTTCATACTGTCTTCTGTTAGGATCAGATATCAATCAAAATCAATACATGAGGTTTAGTTGTTTATGACTTCAGATCCTCCTGGGTGTCAGTTGTCATAGAAATAAGAGCTGCTGCTGAAGGATAATGTGCCTTTATGAAAATTTCAGAAGGGAATTCAATTGACACTTGTGCATTTGCATTTGTTTTCCTCTTGATAGGATTCTTGATGACATCGAAGTCTATGAGGAGCAGATTTCATTCAAACTGGAAGAGCTTGTTACCATCTCCTCTTTCCTGAATTCCTTTGTGTTTAAGATGATCTGGGATGGAATTGTAGGTAAGTGCTTTTAGGAGCTTGAGTTGCTGTTACTATTTGAACAACAAATGGCATTCATTTTGGAATTTGAAGCTTCTGCTAATGATTACTTTGCAGAAAAAAAGTATATAGTACATTGTGTGGCATGAGACTGTCCAAGTTTTTTTGTGTCCAGCTGCCACTGTTGTGCTTGGCACCCAACACAGTGGCACTTCTCTGTTTCCAGTAAGAATTTGTGTAACAGACATGATGGGCATGTTGGGTTTTGCCAGAGTTTAGCATGACTGGGCCATGTATTGAAGCTGAATGTAATATAGTGCTTTGAGAAAGCTGAGCAGGTTCTAGGGTTTCTGGATACCTATTGTTGGTCTATGTGCTGCTATAATTTGGGTACAGCTCATTTCTGGTAATGAGCTGAGATAATCCATTTCTGTGGTGATGGCTCAGCTGGAACTGACAGAGATGGCTTTGATGTGGCTGAGTTTTTTCACTTGGATCAAAGAAGGGAATGTGTCTTCTGGAAGGTGCAAAATCTCTTCCCCCCCCTCTGAAAGCAGTGGAGGTTAGAAGTACACTCGCTCTGTTAGCGTAGGGCAGATGATAAACGTCTTGTTCTTGGACACTCCTGTTACCTAGGGGGCCTGGACATTGCTGCTTTGTTCCTTTTGTTCAGAGAATGCCAGAGGGGAGACCTTGGAGCTGTTTCATTCAGTCCATGGCTGGCTCATGGTCTTGTATGAACGCGACTGCCGCCGGCGTTTTGCTCCTGACGATCACTGGTTACGCAAGTAAGTGTCCATCCAGCTCAGGGCAACGTCTGCCTGCCACTATCTGCTTGTTCCAGGTTACCAGCTGCCTTCTGGGTGCCTGGTTTGGGGTCCCTGGCTTTAAATTGAGTGCTTCTCATTCTACCTGGGAGATCAAGGTCAGAACTGCTCCCTGTGTGTGCATTTAAAGACACCTCTGCTGCTGTTTCTCTTCTGTGGTGCAAGGATTAGCTGTTGCTCATGGAGGGGTGATGCTTTGAGAACTGACTCAGCACCAAACAGCTTGAGTGGCTCTGGCTTTCTTACATGTGTACACCTGAGCACTTAAGTCATTTTTGAAACTATTAGAGCTTTCCTCTCTCTCCTACCCCCCAGCTGTTTCCCATACCTTGGCTTTTCGCAGGGATCTCTGAATCTGTACCTTTCTTTGTAAAGGGACCTCAAACCCAGTGTGCTCTTCCAGGAGCTGGACAAAGACAAGAAGCGAGCCCAGCTGCTCCTGCAGTACATCCCACATGTCATTCCCCACAAGAACGTGAGTGGGCCAGGGGCAGGGGCTGGAGGCTGAAAAGCAGTGACCTGGGTGGTCTGGGATGGAAGGGACACGTGTCTGGAGCATTTTGTGATGTGGAGCCTGTGATTGAAATTGTAGCTGAACAAAAGCCTTGTCCCCCTGACACTATCCCCAGTGTTTTTCCACTAAACTGCCTTGATTTCTCTTGTTGGGAGAGAGCTTAATTTGTGTGGACAGCTGATTAGAGTGGCCCAGGTTGCCCAGAGAGGTGGTAGATGTCCCATTGCTGGAACCATTCTAGATCAAGTTGTTTGGGGCTGTGGGCAACATGATCTAGTTGGAGATGTTGGACTAGATGACCTTTGAAGGTCCCTTCCCACTCAAACCAGTCTGTGATGCTATGGCATGTCTTTGGAGAAAAAAAAAACAGAGTGTCTTTGTGGAGGTGGCAAATCTGCAGCTTTATTTGGTGATAAGAAAGGTACTTTTCAGTATTGTCCATACCCTATCCCTTCCAAAGCAATGCTTCAAAGATTTCTCTGCCCCACTGGGGAAGAAGGAGACAGATCCACCACTTCTAGTGAGTAGATGACAGTGACATTGTTGGGCCTAGCTGGGAACAGAACAACCACAAACTGGTTGTGGGTGTGCATCAGGAGCATCTGGAAGCCCTGCTGCACTGGAGGAGAAGGATCCTTGTGAATCAAAGACTTATATCTGGTTTTCTTTTTTAAGAGGGTGCTGCTTTTCAGGAACATGGTTACAAAGGAGAAGGAGAAGCTTGGGCTGGTAGAAACCAGCTCTGCATCACCTCATGTCACACACATCACCATCCGCCGTTCCCGCATGCTGGAGGTGAGGGACAGGGCTGGCAGAAGCAAAGCAGCAAGCCACTCACTTGAACTGATTAGAGTATGGAGTGTGAATGTGTTTTGACCTCCTCTGTGGGTGCTGAGAGATCCAGTGCCAGTTCTTGCAGGGGGTTAGGCTAGCTGATCTCCCTTCCAACCCCTCCCGTTCCGTGGTTCTGTCTGCATTTGTATGAAGAGATGTTAGAGGGCAATGCTGGGCCTTAGTTCAGACTGCTATATGAACCAGGAGGTCTGGGTGGGAAAATGCTGGTCTTTTTGAACCCAAAATTCAATGACAAGTGGCAATTTCTGTGGTGTGTGTCTGCTGCCTATCTGTGTGGGTGTTTCACATTGTCCTCTGGCTCCTCTGCTCTGTGTAGGATGGATACGAACAGCTCCGGCAGCTCTCCCAGAATGCCATGAAGGGTGTGATCAGAGTGAAGTTTGTCAATGATCTGGGAGTGGATGAGGCTGGCATTGATCAAGATGGGGTCTTCAAAGAGTTCCTAGAAGAGATAATAAAGAAGGTGTTTGACCCTGCACTCAACTTGTTCAAGGTATGATGCAGCTATTGGTGGGCATGACCCATCACAAACCAAAACACTCTCCTAGCTGTGATCTCTTTGTGTGCAGACAACCAGTGGTGATGAGAGACTCTATCCATCCCCAACATCCTACATTCATGAGAACTACCTGCAGCTCTTTGAGTTTGTGGGGAAGATGCTTGGCAAGGCTGTATATGAGGTGAGCCAAAAGGACCACAGGAGGATTTAATCAGTGTTGGCACAGCACTGTTCAGATGCAGTTATGTGGTGGTGCCTTTGACAGCATCTGTTACATGCTTGGGGAGATAATACTGAAGAGGTGAGTTGGAAGAAATGACTTGGATAAAGATGATGGAGAAGCCTGGCACTTGTTTAGGCCTGTATTGCAAATAATCTTGGGAGATAAAACCTGGGACATAGCTGGATTATTCTTCTTGGTGGTGGGGACACTAGCTGGAATAGTCTGTTATTTTGGTGGCACACCTTCCAAACATGTATTTGTTAATGCCTTACTTAAAGGGGCATGTGGCTAAAAGGAGGATGGAATGAGAGACTGACCCTCTGCATGCAAGTTAGTCCTTTTAAAGGAAACATGGAGTCCCCCTGTTGCCTTTTTTTCACCACTAATTAATGGATTTTAAGAGGATGTTGGTTTTTTTTAGCTGATTTCAGATGTCTTGCATCTGTTTGTTCCACAACACATGATCTGCCTGCAGGCCTTGTAGGTAACCAAAGATGCTGCCTATTACATAGTAGTGCCCATAACAAATGTGCAGCAGGACCTTACCTGTGCCTTCTTCTCTGTAGGGAATAGTTGTGGATGTACCATTTGCTTCCTTCTTCTTGAGTCAGCTGCTTGGGCACCACCACAGTGTCTTCTACAGCTCTGTAGATGAACTTCCCTCCTTGGACTCTGAGTTCTATAAAAATCTCACTTCAATCAAGGTTTGAGCATTACTTTTCCTGTTGTTTAACTGCCTTATTGCTGGCTGCTGCTAGAAAGAGTAGATTTGCAAATGCCTTTTGGGTAACATCCTGGAAGTAAGTGGTGATTGTGAGGTAGCTGTGCTGTGTTTTAACTGGGGCAAGCAGGCAATGAGCAAGGAGTCTGAGGGTGTAAAGCTGGAGCTGGTGATCAGGAAATCCCTAAGCTTTAGCCTCAGTTCTTGTGCAGCCTCCCCGTAACCTAGAGCAACTCCTGCCTTTGTGCCTTGTGCCTGCTGAGGCTCCCTTAGTGGCAGAGTGATACAGAAATGCAGAGCTGCTTTTCCTGCTGCTAAACACTGACCTTTCCTTCCCTGTGTTGTGTCTCTAGCGTTATGATGGTGATATCAGTGACCTGGGCTTAACTCTCTCCTATGATGAAGATGTGATGGGTCAGGTAGGTGTTTATTCAGTGACAATGTTGGATCCTACCTCTGCTTTGTTCCAAACACTCACCCTGTGCTTGGAGGTGACAAGCTGAGTTCTGGGCACTGATAGTCAGAGTGCACAGTCTCTCTTTGTCCTGGTTAGATCCTAGCTGTTCCACACAGCAGTGTGTCTCTCTTGCTTCTCTGGCTGATGCTAGCAGGAGGAGCCTTTGGAGTACTGAGGAATCCTGAGGATCCCTGCCTGCTGCTGTGGGAAAGTCTATGGTGCCAGAAGTGGCAGATAGTTCTGCTGCCAACTGCTTGTATTCCCAAAGTTTAACTCCTGAGCAGAGGTGTCCTTAGAGGAGAGAAGTACACCTGCAGTCTTGACTTGCCAGCAGAAGACAGTTCTTATTCTCTGCTGAGCTTTCTGAGAGCTGCTCTTGAGCATCTAAAAGTCAGGCAGCCTGGCCAAGCTTGTGCTCTGCTGAGTGCTCTTTACTCTGGTATTTGTGTTTCTGGCTATGTCAGGTGGATGCTCTGCATGGCCCATCTGAGGGATCTGACCTTGTGTTTGATTGTGGTTAGGGCTCTGCCCTGCTCTCCTTTTATAAAGCAAAAAATCAAAAAGACTGTGCTGAAAGGCTGGCTCAGCTTCAGAGCTCTCTGAACTCAGCCATAGGATTCTGCAGCTTTGTTCAATATTTAGCTGTGGGCAGAGAACAGCTTTTTCCACAGAAAAGGTTGCCCTCTGACCCTTAATTTTTCTCCTGCCAGGCTTTTTTTTTTTTCCTTTCTAGTTAAAAAAACATTGTTTTGTGCTTTCCCTGCATCACTGGCTTTCCCCACTTCTAAGAAGAGGAATCTGGGGGAGTAAGGAAGAATTCCTTTCCTTCAAACATAGCCATTTCTGTCAGAGAAAGATGAAGTGTGTCAAGAGGTCTTTTGGCCTTGAGAAAGGGCTGTTTGTCAGTCTCTTATGAAGGCTTGGAGGTACTTTTGATTGCTCTTGAGCCCTGTGATGCTCTCTGCATAGCTGGGAAAACACAGATAGATAAGATGGAAAATGCCTTTGCTGTCTGTGTGTGCTCTTGGTGCTGCAAATTCTGCTGGGAGCCCACAGCTAAGCACTGAGCCTGAGCACTATTAGCAGTGTAGATCCAGTGGCACAGAGCTCAGACACCACAAAGCCATGGAGTGTTTATCTGGGGCAGCTTGTCCTTGGGAGCTTTGTGTGCTGCAGTTCCTTAACTCCTAAGCTGGCTAATTTGGACCTAGCTTGCCTATGTCTGATGGCAGCAGTAACAGTGTAGGTGCACCCACAAAGCTGGGAAGGTGAAGAGTTAAGAGGTGGTATCCAAAGGGTTTGGACACCTTGCTGCTGCCTCAGGATTGCTGAGCTTTCAGCTTTTTGAGGGTTTTTTCCACCTTAGAAATGAAAGTAGGAGACAGCATTTGAGAGGCCAGCAGTAAGATGTTAAAGGCTGCAGCACTCAAAACCTCAAAATAAACCAGAGCCACCCCTGTCTGCCTCATGCTTTGGCCATGCTGGAACAGCCAGGTGGGGTAAGCCTGTGGTTCCTGAAGGAATTTGTATGTGGCTCTGTGGTGGGGAGCTGAGCTGAGCTTGCTCCTTGTCCTGGGCTCCCTTCTGACCTTGGAAGTCACCTGGAACTGAAGCTCAGAGACCACTGTAAAATGAGAATAATGACTTTGTGCCTCTTAGCATTGGTGCAGAGATGAGTCAGGACTCTGTTGCTCTAGCAGGCACCCAGAGGGTCCCTGCAGCTGTCTCTGGGCACTGTTGTCAGCTGAGCACCAGGCAGGGAGGAGACACTTTCCAGCTGTCCCTTTCGGAGCACTCTGCACTCCCTGCCTTGAGTGCCCAGCTCCAGGGAACTCTGTCCCTCTGGTGACCCCAGATGGGACCTGTGGAGCAGCCAGCTTTGGATTGTGCTGTTAGCCTGAGCTATGCACAGGCTCTGAGCTTGTTGAGCCTCTGCATTCTGGGCCTGTGACAGTCCCCCAGGGCTCTCTGAATTGATTTGTGTGTGGTTCAGCAGTGATGGATCAGGCTAGAGGAGGCTTCCTCAAAGAAGGGCTGGCTCCACTGGTGGGAGAGTTAGAGCTCCTGCTGTTCAATTACTATGCTAATAGTTAAGTGAAGCTGGTTCAAGGCAGAAGCAGGATTATTACTTAAATTTTAAATCCTACTGTTTTATTGTAAAATGAAATGTTTTATGGGGAGGTAACAGCTTAGCATGGCATTTCTATCCCTTGTGCTTCCAGGCAGTAATTAGCAATACAATCATTTTCTTCCCTCAGCTTGTTTGCCATGAACTTGTTCCTGGAGGGAAGACCATTCCTGTTACCAATGAAAATAAGTAAGTACAGCAATTAGATTTTTAAGGTCACCACTGCAAAATACTTTTCATTCTAGTTCCTTGGGCTTGCATCTGGAATGAATTGAGATGGATTGGAGCAGAAGGAGCACATAAATACCTTAATAGAATTGACTGGTTACAGTTCATTGGCAGGAATTTGTCCGAAATTCGATTTGCAAAATAAAAATTGACAATTTGCTTCTTGAAAGAGCCTTGCTGAGGTCAAAGGCACACAGCCTGGGAGGTTCTGCAGGCTTTAATGATGGTGATGGATACAGACAGATGGATTCAGAGCAATTCAGGCACACAGTCGTGAACATAGAGGGCACAGATGCTCAAAGACACCTTGGAGCAGACAGATCTTCTCAGAATGATAACATGTGGCAGTTGGATAAAGCCTTGCTCTTCAGGAGAGGCAGAGCTGAATTCAAATGTGCTCCACAGTCCTGCTTTAGACACAGGAAATCAGAGGAGACACCAAGCCCTGTAGCTATTTTCACAGCTAACCAGCTTTTAGATAGTTATCATAAATGTCAACTCCAGAGCCTGAAAACCAAACCCTCCATTTTGTTCCCTTCATTTCTTTCTTTTTTTTCTCTCTCCTCTATACCCTTCAGTGATCATAAAAGCCAGGATAAAATATCTATTAAGCAGATGTGTGTTTGAACTGGGAAGCTGGGGGTTGTTCTCTTTAATGACAAGTGAAAGCTGGGTCCTACCTGAGGATTTGTCTTTTAGTTGTGCTCTGCAGTCTGATGCTCTCAGCCTTCTCCTCCCTTCCTGAGCTCTGACCAGGGAGTTTGCATTTGAAAGCATCTTTCTCTGCCTTGTCAGAAGTCAGCTCAGGGGGAAAGTTGAAAGTCCTGTGTGTTGCTGTGTGCACTCACAGGAGGAACTTTGAAGCTCCTGTGCAGGTGTGCTGGGAACAGGGAGCAGGAGAAGTGTTTGAAGTGGAAGTGATCTAGAAACAGTTCTGTTAATGGTGGAGGGACGTTGCCTAGTTGTGATTGTGATGCTATCTGCCTAGGAGCTGAGGAAGAGCAACAGCAGGCTTGGTTGTTTCTAAACACTGCACCTCTTCTGTGCTCCTGGGATGAAGGTGGAAATCTGTGTTTTGTGTGTTGATTGTCCAGCCATGGATTTCAGTGCAGGTAGCATCAGAGCCCAGACACTTGGATTTTCAAACCCAGAGGAGTGCCTGTTACTAGGAAGCTGATCCTTCAGAGAGGAGTTGTGGATGTGTTCCCCTCTGTGAGCTACTGTCTGGCCAAGGATGATCAAGTGGTTATTAGAGCCAGCTAGTGCCTGAGTTGGGAAGAAGCTCTGAGAAATGAACCAGACAGTCCCAGAGGCAGGGGGTGAGGGGCAGGAGAACAGGCTTTTTCTGCTTAAATAAAGAGCAGAGCCCTGGAGGGGAAAGCCTAATGAATCTCCAGGCAGTGCTAATCCCTTTTGGGCTGCAGAGACAGCTCAGTAACCTTGTTCCTGCAGCACGAGGAGAGTATCCCTTGCTGCTCCAGGTCCCTCACTGCCACCTTTCCTGTCCTACACAGGATCAGCTACATCCACCTCATGGCTCACTTCAGGATGCACACCCAGATCAAGAGTCAGACAGCAGCACTCATCAGTGGCTTTAGGTCCATCATTAAGCCTGAATGGATTCGGATGTTCTCTGCCCCAGAGCTGCAGAGGCTGATCTCTGGAGACAATGCTGAGATTGACCTTGAGGACTTAAAGTAAGTGAGCAGCTTGTTCTGCAGCTCTTCCTTGTATTATAGAGCTGTTTGGAGCTTTGCAGGAGACTGACCCACAACTTTCTGCTTCCCCTAATGGCAATTTGAGGAGCAGACAGAAAGGAATGGAGCTGGAAAACATGCTTCTTAAAGCTATTTTAGGCAAAGCACTAATGAATGGGAAGAGTCCCTTCTTCCACGCATTCCTGAGAGCAGGATTTCTCTCTCCCATTCCCTTTTCCCTCAAGTGCCCAGCAAGCATTGGTGGGGCTCAGTACTGGCAGTGGCTGCTGTAGCAGTGAACCCTTACTCATGGCAGCTCTTGATCCTCCCAGCACTTGTCAGCTGCAGTGGGACACAAGCCTGTCAAAACCTTTCTCTCCCACAGAAAACATACAGTGTACTATGGAGGCTTCCATGGGAGTCACAGGGTCATTATCTGGCTGTGGGACATCCTGGCCAATGACTTCAACCCTGAGGAGAGAGCCATGTTTCTCAAGGTAAGTGCTTTCCTTTCAGCCCAACCTGCTCTTTGGGGTGGTTGGGCCAGTGCTCTTCTCCTCCAGCTAGCTGAGTGCTGAGAGAAGGAGAACCAGAATGCTTGACACCTTTAGAATCCTCACCCTGCTCCCCAGCAGAGGGGAAGCAGAGTTCCTCTAAACTCTCTTGTGTCCCTGTGACAAGTCTCACACAGCATGACAGTTTCCAAAAGCTAGCAGAGCTGTGCACTAAAGCTCAGCAGTATTGGGCTGGGGGTTGCTCACATGCCATTCCAGGCAGCTGTCTGCTGTGACCACACATCTGTTAGAGCCAGGCTGCTCTCACTGCTGCCATCTTTCACCATCCATCACTTTTTCAGTTTGTTACCAGCTGCTCCAGGCCTCCACTTCTGGGCTTTGCCTACCTCAAGCCTCCTTTTTCCATCCGCTGTGTGGAAGTCTCTGATGATCAGGTAGGCACCATGCTCTCTTGTCTCCTGCATTCCCTGCCAGCCTCCTGGCAACCTTCTTACCTGTACAGCTTCCTCATCTCTGGCTGACCAGAAAGCTCTTAAGGCATAAATATATATGCTCTGTAGAGCAAGATGAAAAGAGCCTTACCCTAACAGGATGCATATGGCTGCACCTACCTCTTCCCACACACAGCAGCACTTGGGCTCTTGCTGCCTGTCTCCAGGGTTGTGTTTCCTCCTTGGGACCTCCATATGCCTCTGATCCTGGTTCCCTGGGCAGGCTGGGAAGGGACCCTGCATGTACAATGGCAGTTGCAGTTACAAGAGAAGCTCTGAGGGGCAGGGTGTTGAGGTTTGACTCTCTGTTTGCAGCAGACAGGTTCTGTGTTGGTACCTCTGCCCTGTCTATGGGTACCCTGCTTAGGGTACAGCAGAGAAGGGGCAGGGAGGGGATTGTGCCCCTCTGCTCTGCTCTGCAGTGCTGGCTCCAGCTCTGCAGTCCTCAGCACAGGAGAGACATGGACCTGGTGGAGCAGGTCCAGAGGAGGCCACAAAAGCAGTCTGAGGACTGGAACCTCTCTGCTGTGAGGAGAACAGGCTGAGAGAGCTGGAGTTGTTCAACTTAGAGAAGAGAAGGCTCCAGGGAGACCTTCCTGCAGCCTTTCAGTCCTTAAAGGGGACAATAAGAAAGATGGGGAGAGACTTTTAGCAGGACCTGTTGGGGCAGGACAAGGAGTGATGGTTTCAAACTAAAAGAGGGAGATTTAGACAAGATGTAAGGAAAAAGTATTTGATGCTGAGAGTGGTAAGACCCTGACCCAGGTTGCTCAGAGAGGTGGTAGGTGTCCCAGCCCCGAAACCGTTCCAGGTCGGGTTGTCTGGGGCTGTGAGCAACCTGCTCTAGTTGCAGATGTCCCTGCTGCCTGCAGGGGGTTTGGACTAAGATGACTGCGAAGGTTTCCCTTGGCAGCTAGAGCAGTCCCTGACTCCATGCCCTGTTGCAGGACACAGGTGACACCCTGGGCAGTGTGCTGCGTGGCTTCTTCACCATCCGCAAGAAGGAGCCAGGGGGACGCCTGCCAACCTCCTCCACCTGCTTCAACCTCCTCAAGCTTCCCAACTACAGCAAGAAGAGCATCCTGCGGGAGAAGCTGCGCTATGCCATCAGCATGAACACTGGCTTTGAGCTCTCCTAGTTGCCATGGCCCTGGGAACCCCCCATGGAAAGCTCTCAGAGCTGCTGACTGCTGCTGGAGGTGGAGGCCTTCATGCACAGAGGGTGGATCAGCACGCTGGGAGCTGGCTGCTTGCTCGACGGGCTGGAGAGATGCAGCTGCTGAGGAGAGAGGTTTCCTAGGGAAGAGCTTCTGGGCTTAGCCAGGTCTGGCTCTTCCTGGGCACTGCTCCAGGCTGGAGGAGATGATGGGTCTGACCCAAGACACTTCACTTGACACCCACGGAAATCATCTTTCAAAAGCAAACCCCAGGAGAGCATCAAAGGAACATTCCAAACGCCAGGCAGCTAAGTGACCATGCTGTTCCCCCACCGCTCCTCCCCAGCAGGCTGGACAACTGCTGCTCTGGGAGTGTTTCTTTTCCCTTTCCCAGGAGATGCTCCAGTTTCTTCCTGGGTGGAAGCTGCACAAAGGCAGAAGCCTTGACAGAGCCCACAGGGAGAGGAGCAAGCAGGAGGCTGCAGCGTTGGATGTGCCGCAGGCGAGCACTGTTTACTCAGGACAGGTACTGCAGAGGGGGAGCTTCCTGGTGCCCTTGCCCTGTGCAAGGCCCTTGGTGTTTGTTTTGGAGAAGGAAGCACCTTCCCAGGCTCAGGCAGCAGCAGGTTAAATGCAGACAGATGGACTCTGCTATTCTCAGGAAGGTTTCAGAGTGCTGGAGGTTAAGAGCTCAAGCAGCAGGCATGGTGGGGGGGTCAGTGTGCTGAGCCAGCTGTGCCTCTGCCAAGCTCTTGCCAGAGCCTGTGCTTAGACAACAGCTCCTTTTTGTCCAGAATTTGCTCAGGAGCAGTAAAGGTTTAATTTTTATGGAGTTGTCCAGAGGACAGGAGCTGGCAGACAGCTCAGGCAGCCCTTGCTCCCCAGCACAGTACTCAAGTGGGGCAGGTGCCCACTGTGCTCTCTGGAAGGGGAATTCGTGGAGCTGCTGAGAGCCTTCTGGAATCCTCTGCTGGCAAAATTCCGCTTGGGTAGAAGTTAGACTTGGTTTGCAGGCTCTTTTGTGAGGGAGATGTGCTGTTTCAAACCAGGACTTGGCCTCTGTAGTATAACAGCCACGTTTGCTTTGTTGCCAAACTATTTATTTTGGTCACTTTGTCTCTTTCTGGCCTTAGTTTTTACTAGTTGATGTTTGCCTGTAGCAGGCAACTTCTTCAGGTTGTTGTCAAAGGCAGGGTGTGAGTGGGAGATGAGCACATGTGGGTGCTGGGGAGATGTGGACCCTTCCTACCATTTCCAACACAGTCCAGAACCTGATTTATCAAGTGTCTCTGCAGCTTCCCAGCCTTGCTCCTTCATGCTGCTGCAAGTCCTGCCTCAGTGTGGTGGCTCAGGTGAGAGGAGACACTGCTGTCTCCTGGGCTGCTCTGGGTTTCTGGCACAAAGGAAAGCCATGTACATTCTGAGTATTGAATAAAATTATGGAATTGATGGTTGGAAAAGACCTTCAAGATCACTAAGTCCAGTTGTTACCCAGCACTGCCAGGTCACCACTAAACCATGGCCCTCAGCACCACAGCTCCGTGGCTTTTTCAGTCTCTCCAGGGATGGTGACTCCACCACTGCTCTGGGCAGCCTGGCCCAGGGCTTGACAACCTTCCTGGGGGAAGAAATTGTTCCTAATGTCCAACCTAAACCTTCCCTGGCACAACTTGAGGCTGTTTCCTCTCATCCTATCACTTCTTCCTTGGGAGAAGAGACCAACTTCCACCTCACTCCAACCTCCTTTCAGGGAGTTGTAGAGAGGGAGCAGGTCTCCTCTGTGCCTCCTTTTCTCCAGGCTAACCAACCCCAGTTCCTTCAGCTGCTCCTCACAAGACTTCCTTTCACCACCTTCCTTGCTCTTCTTTGGACACACCCCAGCAAGAAAAAAAAGTCACCTTCTCCCCTTCCCCTGTTGCTGCTCCCTGACAAAACAAACTCCCACCAGAGGCTGCTACAATCTCCCCTGGACTTCCTTTCCCCTCCTCACCTTCCCAAGGCACTGGTGTGCCTCTGATCCCTCTGGACAGGTCAGCTCACAGCAGCTGCTGCTGTAGCCTACCTCATCCTTCCCCCAGGGATTCCCATCCCTGGGCATGCTCAGCACAGCACAGGTCTCCTCCTGGTGAAGGCTGCTTGGGCTCTTCAGAAGCCTCTTAACCACAATATGTTGCACATTTCAAACAGACCAGAAGCTACTTGGCACTGTTCAGTACAGAGATGACCTTTGCTTCATCTTTCTCTTCTGTCTTGCTTCAGCTGGTTTTTCTTTCAGAGAAGTGACCCTTTTTTGTTAGAGCCAATGCCTGGAAATGCATCTGGAAAGCAATGTCAGGATCCTCTTTCTCTGTCAACTCAGTAATAGCAAGCAGGAGTGATTGGAAGCATTAGTGAGGACAGGAATGCCTGCACTCAGAGGGTTCCAAATACTGGCCTAGGAGAGTCCAGAGAAATTAAAGATGAGAGTAGATTTCTTAATGATTTGTTTTTCTGTAGAGCATTTCAGCATTAACCAGTTGTTGACTGTGTAGTTGAGAAGTTTAGGCACTGACATACACCAATCATAGCTTAAAATGCCACCCAAGATCTCTTTTTCTTTTCCTCTAGGGAAGTGCAGTGTGTCTAAATAAAGCACAATGATCCTGCAGTGAAGTCAGTTGTTGAACACAGTGACATCAACTCTTTGCTCCCTTAGTTGGTTTTTTTTCCCCCCCCTTCTCTCCTCAGGAACACAATTCCTAGAACAGATCTTACTGCAGGCTTAGCTAGGTTCCTCTAAACTGGGAAATATTGCACTACAAGACACTACAGCCCAGTTTGGAGCTAGTGATGGTCTAGTAACTGCCCCAGTGGCTGCTGTGGCCCTGGAGTAGCTGATCTTGGTGTCACTGGGTGACCCTCAGATGCTTTGACCCCAGCAGAAGGCTGTGGGTGTGTGTATCTATCCCTCCTGCCCTGCTGGCTTCCCCAGGGATGTTCTCTGGAGGGCAGGGATGGCTTTGCCATGGGAGATTAATGACTCATTTTTCTATAGAAGACTTGCTGCTGTGGAGCCCTTGGTTATATTCCTTGTGTCAGAAATGCAAGGGAGAGAAAAATAAACCTGATATGAGTAAGATGATTGAGTGTCTCCTTTCCTTTCCCAGCCAGCTGGGTGTAATGTTCCTGCTCTGAGCTTTGGCAGAGGGGAAGGCAGAGCTTTGGGGTGCTGTTTTTAGTCCTGGCAGGGGATGGAGGTGGCTGATTCCTTGGAAATCCCTTTTGGGGCTGGTTCCTGGTGTGTATGCTCAGGTGCCCTGAGAGCTGGGCTCCTCAGGGTGCTGCTGGTGGGGTGATAGGAGTGCCTCTGAGCCCAAACGGACCTGGTGGTGTTTGGAGCAGGATTTGTCCTTGTGTCTTGGAGTATGCTTGGTCCTGCAGGATGCTGTGGTTTTGGTCTCCTTGATACCTTCACAAGAGTCTTAAGTGCTCCTTGGAGGTAGGAGGTGGTGAGCCTGGCCCAGGGCAGGTCCTGAGGTTGTAAGTACTGTGTGAATGTCTCCAGTCAACTGGGAATGGTAGCTGGGAGCCACTGGTGGAGAAGGAAGCAGACTGGAAAGGCAGGCAGGATACCTGAGTGCAGGAGAGCAGGGCAACACTTGTCTCTGTGCAGTGCCCGTGCTCCTTTCCAGCAGCAATGCTGGAGCTGGGTGGCAAAGCTGTGACCTCACAGGCTCTGGAATGGGATTTAAAGAGCTCTGTGAGTGCTGGGATGGGGTTGGGATGGCCAGTGAGACCATCTCTGGGTGTCTGTACCAGGGAATCATCTACTTTTGTGGTTTGGGGAGGGAGAAGAGGCACAGGGAGAGATGAGGCTGTGCTTTGTGTGAGGACTTGCTGCTGGAGCTGACATAGGGTTTGGTGTGAATAGTATAACAACATAGGCACTGAGTTTCTCTCCTTGCCTAGTTCTGGGAGCATCCTTGGAGGAATGAGGAGCTGTGCCTGCTGCTTCAGCTTCTCCCCCAGCTTCAGGTCTGGTGTGTGGCACCATAGCCCTTCTCTGTGCTACAGCCCTCACTGTGCTCCCAGTGCTCTGCTTCCCCCTGGGAGCTCAGGCTTCACCAGGGAGAGAGGAGGGAGCTGGGTGGGTGGGAGTGAGGGAGAGGGCTCCCAGTCAGTGTGCAAGCACCATTGTTTTGACACACAGGCATATGGCACTGTCAGAAACAGCAAAAAAAAAAAAAATAGAAGAAACCCCCACAGCAGATGCTGCCAAGGCAGAAAGCTGGCAGCCAACAGCCAGCCTTGCAAGATGCCTGCTTGGCTGTCCCCTCCAGGGCTGGCTCTGGGCTCTGTGCACACTGCTGTGCCTTAGGCTTGCCCCAGGCTGTGAGCTCTGACTGTGGCCAAGGTGCTTGGCCCACTGCTAGGTGTGGAGCTGGGAGTGCTGGCTGGTGCACTGGTGGCATGGAGCAGTGCTGGGCTGAGTAGATCCTGGCCAGGGGCATGCCACTGCTGCTGCAGTGAGGGCACAGGTGTGTTTTGGGACCTGCTGCTCCTCCTCAGCTCCTACAGCTTGTCCCAAGCCCCTGACTCACTCCACAGAGTGGGATTCCCGCTGTTTTCATAGAATCCTAGAATGGTTTGGGTTGGAAGGGACCTCTGGAGCTCATCTAGTCCAACCCCCCTGCAGTGGCCAGGGACATCCCCAACTAGATGGAAAGCCTCACCTTGAATGCCTCCAGGGATGGGAACTCAGCCACCTCCCTGGGCAACCTGTTCCAGTGTTCCACCACCCTTGTGGGGAGGAACTTTTTTCCTAATGTCCAGTCTAAACCTACTCTTCTCCAATTTAAAACCATTGCCCCTTGTCCTTTCACTGCAGGCCTTTGCAAACAGGCCCTCTGCAGCCTTCTTGGAAGTTCCCTTTAGGTACTGGAAAGTCACTAGTAGGTCCCCCCAAAGCCTTCTCTTTTGCCAGTCTCTTGGCTCATGCTTCATGCTGGTTGCAGGTTTAGGTAGAGGAAGAGGAGGATATGCCAAGCTCTGGTCTCCACATCCTGAAGCAGAATGAGCTCAGGTTTTCCTGCAGCTTATTTCTGTGTTTGCTCACCTTGACTGAGCCATGGAGCAGCTGCTGCAGCACCTTAGTGACCTGAGGGGTGAAGGAGAAGTCATTGCTGCATGGCACTGGCTGGCAGTGCTACCTCCTGGGTGAGTAATGCTTAACTGGCTCTGCAGAAATGTCCTTTGGTGGCTGTTTGCCTTCAGTCCTGCCCCAGTGCAGGATGCTTGGAGCAGCAGCTGTGGCCCTGCCTCTCTGTAGAGCAGCTGGAGCTGGGATGGGGCACAGAGGGGAGCACTTTCTGCCAGCTTGCATGAGAGGAAACACTGAAGGACCACAAGCAGGCCGAATCTGCTGCAGGGTCAGTGGCTTTGGGCCTCAAGGTGCCCTAACTCTACCTCTCCTCTTTGAAAGAAACAAGCTGTGTGTGTGGGGGAGGAGTTTTTCTTTGACCCCTTCCAGGCAAAATTGGTTATTTCAGGGACTGCAGAATACTTGCCCCATGGCTGGTGTGGTCCCTTCTGATCCTGCAGCTTGAGAAGGAGTAGTGCAGGGTTGCTGCTGGGGCTGTGCACCCCAAAACTCCCCTTTCATGGCTAAGGGGAGTCGGCAGGCCATGCTGTCGAGGTGGGGGTGGGACACACAGACTTTGTCCTTAGCCAAGAAAATGCTGCCTCATGCAAATTTCCATATGACTTGGCCAAAATGCAGCTTTGGTGTCATTCCTGCAGGAGCAGCAGCAGCAGCTCTGCTGCCTACCTATTGCAGTGCTTAATGGAGGTGCTTGAGTTATAGTGCAACTTATTTCATTGTACAGCTCCCACAGCGTTAACAGATGTACAGGAGTCTGATCCAATCATGCAGCAAGAGATCATGGGAGGGTTTTTTTGGGGGGCCACTTCCTCCAGTTTTGACAGTGTGTAAGCTGGGAGCAGCCATACATTTTACAAACAAGAATAAACGACCCTTAGCAACATATGTCTGTGCTGGCAGCTCCAACGTGCTCAGAACTAGGGATCCCTGCCAGGCAGGAATGTGCCTGAGCTCTGCAGACACTCAGGACAGACAAAGCATCTGCCTCCCTCTCGTTATATTAATGAGGTGCAGGCACTGGAATCCCTGGGCCTGGGTGGCTGGGTGGGGACAAAGGACTTGGGGAAAACAAATGTTAAGCTAGAGCAAGGGAGCTTTCTTTGGTTGAAAGGCTGCATTTCATTTTTGGGGAGGCTTGGCTGCTCCCTGGGTGGCAGCAGGCACCAGCACTTCTTCACTGAACTTGGTGCACAAGGTCCCTCCTTGTGCCACTGGCCTCTGCTCCCAGCCCAGGGGGGAGGATGCACTGGGGCCCAAGGAACTCTTTTAAGGGCCATTGGCTTCCCTTTGGACCTTGGAGACAGCATCTGGGGCACGAAGATCCCTGTTGTAGCTCTCCTGTGTACCTTGGGGACAGCCTTTGGGGCAGAAAGGTCTCTTTTACAGCTCTCCTGTGTGCAGTGAGCTCTCAGAGGGTAAAGCATGGCCCTGGCACAGCTGAGCTCTGCTCTGCTGAGCTGCAGCATTTCCTAGGGCTGGGATCATGCTCAGCCCAATCTCTGCTTGCTCCTAAACTCAAGCCCTGGCCCAGTGTCCCTGCTTAACAGGGACAAGAGGGTGGTGACCTAGAGCCCAGCCTCCCCCTGCTTCAGAAACCATCACACAGGCATCAGTGGCTGGAAAGGGAGAGGGAGGGAGCTAGAAGCTGAGTGCCCCCTAATAAATTGAATCTCTACATCATGTTCAAGTGTAGTAGCTAAATTTATTTCTCCTTGCAATCAAAACAATATGAGTTTTGGTCCCAAAGCAGGAATTGAGATTTCTTTACCCCCTAGCTGGGGGGAAAAAAAAAACACACTGATAAATCCATCCTGGAGCTGATTTATACAGAGTTCATGAAGAATTTATATTGCAAAGAATTTTATTCAATTAAACTTGAAAAGCCTCTAGATTCCTGAGGTTCAATAGTGCTCAGTGAGACAGAGCTATCATAAAACTGGCTGGCCTGTCTGGAGCAGGCATTGAGGAACTGTCTGCTGTGCCATTGCAGCTGACAGGAGAGTCCAAAGCAAGAGCATTTGTCACTGGGATGTGTTACAGGCTAAGGCTTGGAAAATGACTCTGTGAAAAATGTGCATTAACAATAGCCATGAAATATCTGCTTTAAAAAAAAAAGTGACTAATGAGGCAGCAGCATCTATTAGCACTGAGCATTCTTCACTCTGCCCCTGCTCTGATTCTCAAGTGAACACAAAAGCCAGAGGCTCTTTTGGAAAGCCAATTTAAGGTTGTTTCTGCTTAAGTAATTGAACAGAGGAAGCTGCAGAGAAGCTCCTGCTACTCAAAGTAGCACCTTTTTGGGGTAAGACAAGCACCTTTGATGGTGATCACCTCACAGCCTGCAGCTTTCCATGATGCTCCAGACAAGGAGAGAAAGATTTAAACCACAATGCCTAACACATATCCTTCCCACTTTCCAAGTTCTGGGCTCCCCAGTTCAAGACAGACAAGGAACTATTGGAGAGAGTCCAGCAGAAGCTCCCAAGATGCTGAGGGGACTGGAGCATCTCTGGGAGGAGGACAGGCTGAGAGCCCTGGGGCTGCTTAGCCTGGAGAAGAGCAGAGCCAGAGGGGAGCTGTGACAGTGAAGCTCCCAAAGTCAATGCAGACATGAACATGTGTGAGACAGCAACCCCTTTGGGTGGTAGCCTCTCTTCTCACTCCAGCTGTCAGCTGAGGAGACACGAGGCCCCTGGATCTGCAAATCCAGTACTCAAACTACACAAGGGCTCTGCTCCTTCAGCTGCTACTTGCCCAGAGGAGGATGCTGAGACCAAGCTCAGAGGGAGCAGCTCCATGTGGGGTTACCCCTGGCTGCCTAAACAGAGCTTAGAATCACAGACTCACCTCTCCTGCCCATGACCTGTAGGAGCTGACCCTTCCTCCTCTCATCCCTCTGTCCCACCTAAGCCCTGTTCCTGGCAGAGGATGCAGAGGTCTGGCAGCACACAGACAACTCTTCCCATGCCTGAAGCCAGAGCCAAAGCATTCTTGGTGCACTCCTGTAAATCTGCAGAGCTCAGCTTCAGTCAGGCCTGATGGATTGAAAGCAACTTCACAAAGAGAAGCAGGCTGGGCTCAGTATTAAATGTGACAGTGAAGGGCCCTTTGGTGCAAGTAAATCACATTTATTATTTCAAAGCTTGTGGGCAGAGTTTCTGAATCTCTGTGCAGTCCTTGTTCTGTAGGAGCATCAGGACTTCCAGAGAGAAGCTGATTTGTTTTCTCCTCTTCACTCCTTGGAGTCTTGTCAGAACCTTTCCAGAGGGAAGTGAAGCCATTTCTAGAATTTAGTTCTTTGAGGTCTCCAGGCCAGGGCAAACTCTGCTGCCATCACTGCAGGGATATCTGGACAAGGCCCAGCTCTGTTCCTCACAGGATTTAGGAACAACGTCCTAGTTATTGAAGCTGGAAGTTAATAGCAGCTCACATTTCCAATCCAGCCTTGTTCTCCTTCCTCTCCTTGAGAGGGGAAAGCAGTCTGCAGGATTTAGCTTCCCATGATCAAGGAAATAAAACATTCCAGCTCCCAGTTAGGGTTCAGGCTTTGTATAGATCTTCTCCTGCTTCCCTTCCTTCATGGCAGCATACCGTGCCAAGACAAAGAGATAATCACTCAGCCTGCAACCAAGGCAAAAGCACTGAAACCACTTCTGACCTCAGGAGGGTTTGTACCCAGCAACCCACAAGTCCCCCAGCAAAGCAGATGTGATTGCAGCACAACAACAGCAGGAAAAGGGAGGCCAAGAAGGACCACAGGAGCAGCACATTCCCAAATGGCTCTCCAGGAAGAAATTGTTCCTACCATCTAACCCAAACCTCCCCTGGCACAAACCCCCATGGTTTTATCCCAAGACTAAGGGAACAACACTTCAGTAGTGTGGATCAAGGGTTTGGGATTGAATATCTTTTTACCTGTTTAAGTATTTGGCCACGTTTGGATCTGCTTCCCCTGCTTGGACTAAGGGAACCACACTAGGAAAAGGAAAGGAAAGGAAAGGTTTACTATGGTGAACTTTCTAGCTCTGGAGCACCAACCCTCACACCCCAACCTCAGCTGCTGTCCCAACTCCTCACTGCACTCTGAACACCTGCCCAAGAGGAATTTGTGGTGGCTAAATGATGCAATTCCTTCTTGGAACTGCTGGAGAAGAGCAGCTCCACTCCTCTAAAGGATGCTCACTAGTGGGTACCACTGAAAACCAGGAGCAGTTTGCAGGATCATTGTCCTGTTCTGCAGGCAAACAGGGGCCCTTTGTTCATGGAGGGAACAGAGCTGTTCCTTGCTTCCCCACTGGTGTATAGCTCTTTTTCTAGCTTCCTTTTGGCAAGAAACCACTGACTGGGATGTTAGTTTTTCCTGAAGTTTGTCAGAGAAGCAACCCTCCCAGCATAGCCCATCCACAAAAACATCTTCACACAGCACATCAGCAACTCCCAACTGCTGCTGAACAGGTTCAGGCTAACACAGGAGACTCTGTGTGGAGCTGATTTACATAATGAGCAGACAAGAGTCATCTTCTTCTACAGACCTGACCAGGGGAGCTTCCACCTCTGACAGAGAGGTGGGATAAGGTGGCTGTGGGCAGTTAACATCCTCAAGCTTGCCTGGAACACTTAGCTGCACCTCAGCACAAACCTGCCTGCTCTTTCTGAAGTTCTTTGCTCAGATGACCCAGCTAAGGGCAGGGAGGGGAGATTTGCTTTTTGCTGACTGCACTCCTGGAATTTGACTAACACAAACATAGAAAGCTTGACTCAAGCTCTAGCTGAGAGCAGTGCAGCTACAGCTGATAGCTCTGTCTGCACTGATTTGCTATCACTGTGGCTTCCTGATCCCCTTTTATCCCTTTTATTCTGATCCCCTCCAGCCAACCACTCACCACCTCTCAGCTCTGCGGCAGACAGCTCGGGATAAATGGAGAGCAGCACTGCTTTTACCTCCTGACTGAAACAACAATGGAACAAGGCATCAGTGTCTGGCAACCACAGATAGAGCCATCCACCTGCTTGTACAGCCACAGCAAAGCTTATCACATCTCACACAGGCATGCCACTGAACCCTGTGTTATGGCTAAGCAACAGGGAAAGGAGCTCTGGTGCAGGGGGATGTGGGAATTCTACTCAACCAGATCCTTTCTCCCTGCCTTTCTGTTGGTATTTGTCCATGTAAGTAATGGCAAAATGAACCTTCTCCAGGCAGGGAGAGGCACAGGCAGGACCTACTGGCAAAATGAAAGCTCTGAGGGGAGGCAGCTGCTCCGAGTAGCTGTCAATCCACTGCTCCAGCTCCAGCACTGGCTTCTCACTAAAAGACGTTCGTTCTGCCGAGGGAAAAAGAGATGCAGAAGTGAGGCAGGCTCCACACAGAGCTCTACTTTAATATTTCTTGGATCAGCAAGTCCTAAGAAAGCATTCCCCCCAAAAATTCTTCCTGCTAGAGGAGGGCTGGGACCTTCCCAGCAGCCATGGCTGGGTGTCCATGCTGAGGCAGAGCTTACAGGAGCCTCCGTGACCTGGCTCAGCACCCAGACAGACAGAGCAGCCCTTGGGCAGGTCTAACCACCACATCCCAGATGGAAGAGCTTCCCCAGCACCAGTCTAGAAGGACAACTGCAATTCCAGACCTGTTATCCCAGGAAACAGACTGGATATAAGGAGGCAGTTATTCACACTGAGGGTGGTGAGACACTGACCCAGATTGCCCAGAGAGGTGGTAGATGTCCCATCCCTGGAACCATTCCAGGTCAGGTTGTTTGGGGCTCTAATCTAGTTGGAGATGTCCCTGCTGAGTGCAGGGGGGGTTGGACCAGATAACCTTTGAAGGTCCTTTCCAGCTCTAACCATCCTCTAAAAGGTGCTGTGGGGCTTACTCAGGTGAGCCTCCCTGGCTGAGGAGAGCGGCGTGGCGATGTTGGAGCCCACATCCTGCAGCATGCACTGCACCTACATGTGGCAATGAGGACAAAAACAAATCAGAGCTTTCATTAGCCAGCCTTTGACAACTGCAGCAAGCTCTGGGTCAGAGCTTTCATTAGCCAGCCTTTGATGCTCTGCTACAGCTGTAGCAAGCTCTGGGAGGTGACAGCTGGTTGTGCTGATTAAAGAAGAGCCGACCCTTGTTGTTCCTCATCCCTCAGCTTGCTGGCAGGGGGGGGATCAGATAAGTGCTCCCTAATTGCTTTATGAGAAGCCAGATTAGTGCATGTTCCTGTTTTCACTGGCACATTGAACCACCCTGGCTGATTTTGCAGGAAGCAGACTGGGGAGTCCTCACATCATCCCTGTGCTGGTAGGACACCAAACCAGTCCCCTTTGGAAGGTAAGCAGTGACAAACAGCCACAGACATGGCTGCTTCCAAGAGGGACATCTCATCACAGCCTGGGAAAGCTATTTTAAAACCTCTGATGAGCTACTTCTTGTGCAGAGGGTAGCTAATTAGCAGAGCTCACAGACTGCCATGGCAGGACCTGCCTCCCACCATCATGCCCACAGGGAGACTTTGCCCTCATCTCAAATCTGAGGCTGTGTGGCAAAGGCTTGGGTAGAGGAAAAGCTCTGAGTAACTCCAGAGCTGTGTTTGATCTGCCCATAACTCATCACTTGATTGACCAGTTTGCTTCTTGGTTCAAGGAATTTATTTCTCAGAGAGCAATCAAAGGTCAGAGGCTTAAGGATTGGTTTAGTAAGTTCCTGTGGGAGCACTGTGCCTAAAATCCAAGAGTTTACAAACGTGTAAACATGGCTGAGGGTTATGAATACTCACTTTGTGAAGTTGTTCCACAAATGTGTGGCCCTTTTCACTACTGAACTCACCAGCCAGCCTAGGGTAAAAAAACAAGAGACAGAATTAGCTGGAAATGAATAAAATCACCACAATTGTGCACATTTGGTTTTCCAGATGAAAAACACAGAATGTGGACACTCCTGGCTGTCTGACAGTGCAGCCTTCCTGAGGAATTTCATAGAATCACAGAATCAGTTTGGCCAGAAGAGACCTTTAAGATCAAGTCCAACCATTACCCAGCACTGCTAGGTCACCACTAAACCATCATAGAATCATAGAATCATAGATGGTTTTTTTGACCCG
>VWZO01003712.1:669261-697017 GCA_013396975.1 Bucco capensis | reverse complement strand
ACTAGACCATGTTGCCCAGTGCCACATCCAGCCTGGCCTTGAACACTGCCAGGGATGGGGCAGCAAACCATGTCCCTCAGCACCACATCTCCATGTTTTTTTTGACCCCTCCAGGGATGGTGACTCCACCAATGTGCTGGGCAGCCTAGGACAACCCTTTCATGGGGGAAATTTCTCCTAATGTCCAACCTAAACCTCCCCTGGTGCAACTTGAGGCTGTTTCCTCTTGTCCTAACACTTGTTCCTTGGGGTTTGGCTCACAGTATATCCCCTGAACCTAGTGCCAGGGCTGGGGCAGCACTTCTTAATGGAAGAGGATGCCCAGAGGACCCCCAAAGAAGAGGGATGCGATGGTGTCTCTAGGCCTTCGTGCATGTGGAGGGCCTTGACTCAGCCTGCCCAGGGCCACAGCTCCCTAGAGAGCCTGGCTACCCTGTCAGGACAGAGCTTGGCCTCCACTGCCTCTCTGCCCGGCAGCAGGAAGGGATCCAAGAACAGGAGGGTTACCCAATGGCTGAGCTCAGTTCATCCGTGGCTCCCAAAGCTTCGAAGATCCGGTCACCCTTCGGCCTCCGCTCGCCGGTGAAGGTGCTGGAGAAGCCTTTGGAGAAGGAGTCGCTCAGAGGCAGGGTCCGGCCGGTACCTGTGTCCCCACCACCCCTGGACACTACCTGCGTCTCCCGTTCTCGTGTAGATCTTGGGGATCCGATCGCTGCGGGGGCCGCAGTCAGCGGGACCGTGGTCGGGGCTGCGGAAGGAACAGGCCGTGAGAAAAGGCATCGGGCTCTGCTCAGGGCCCTACCCCGCCTCTCCCGCCTCAGCCCGGCCCTCACCTGCCCGCCCCGCTCCGCTGCCGCCGTCCCGCTGCTCCCCGCAGACCCCGGGCCACCGCCGCCGCTCGCCGCAGCAGCCACATCCCTCCCGGCCACCGTAGCCACCAGCCGCCCCTCTTGACTCTCAGCGGCCACCGTCCCTCCTTTCGCTGTCACCTCAGCGCCACACCACCCTGCACTGCTGCCTTCCGATTGGCTTTCCCCAAGTCCCGCCCCCGTTGGGATCACGGCTATTGGTTTAAAAGCGAGGAGGGCGGAACAGAGCGAGCTCCTATTGGTGCGTGGCGCTGTCAGTCCGTGCGGTTGCGATTGGGCAGCTTGAGGCGGCAGCGCAGAGAGGTCTCTGAGAGTCTGAGTCCTGCTGCGGGAGATGTGGGAGCGGAGCTTGGTGCTGTCCGCCCCGGGGAAGGCGATTCTCCACGGAGAGCATGCCGTGGTGCACGGCAAGGTACGGGACATGCTGCTCTTGGGGGGTCTGGGGCTTCGGCCTGGCTCCCCTCCCCTCTCCTGGGGTCGCTTCTCTCTCCCCTTTCTTGAGGCCTCTTCTCCCCCTTCCCTGGGGTCTCTCCTTCCCTGAGGCCTCTTCTTCTATCCCCTCTCGTAGTGTCCTCTCTCCCCTAAGGCCTCTTCTTTTCCCCCCTCTCATAAGGTCTCCCCATCCCCTAAGGCTTCTTTTCTCCTCCTCTCTCTCCTAAGCTGCTTCTCTTTGCTCGTAGGTGGCCTTGGCCGTGGCGGTGGACCTGAGGACCTTCCTCCGGCTGAGGCCCGGCGGGGAGGGCAGGGTCTGCATCCGCATGCCTGGCGCTGGTGTGGATAAGAGCTGGGACACCCTCTGCCTCCAGGCGCTGCGTGGGAAGCTTGCAGGTAAGCTCTGGCAAGAGGAAGGCACTGCCTGGATGTTGTGTGGGACTGTCAGGCCTGCTCAATGCCTTCTGCCCAGTGATCCTGCTAGGACTTTCATTGGGTGACAAGCACTGAGACCCTGCAGGGTTGTTTATTCCCCCTGGGCTTTGTCCTTTCTGACTATGTCCAGTGTGTGTTTGACTAACATGTCCCTGCACAACCCCAGCTCAGGCACCCACACTCCCTCCATGTGCCCTACTTGATGTTCTGGTACCTGCTAGTGGCCCTCACTGTGACTGTGTCCTCCTGCTTCAGGTTCTCAGGGCTTTGTGCTCATGCTGCTATAGCTCAGGTAGTATTGAAATACTTACAGAAGCCAGCAAGGGATCACATCCAGGTGTGGGGACCAAGAAGGACTCTGTCTGAAGCTGGTCTGAATTAAGAGCTCTCAGGGAAGGCAGGGATTCAGGGCCTGTTTTTCTGCCCCATGCCAGCCCTCACTGGAATTTCTGCAGCATCTTGTCCTGGATGAAGTCCCTGACTGGTGGTTGTGCCATTTCTCTTGGGAGCACTTGGCCTTAACTCCTGTGATCCTCATGAACACTGTTTGCTTAGCTGAAGGCAGAACAAAGTCTGAATCAGAGCACCTCTGGGTTTTCAGAGTGCCTGGTGGAGATTTGGCTTTTACATGAATCCAAGTTTAGAGTTTGTAGGTGAAATCTGCAATTGGCTCAATCTGCTTCTGCCTACTATGACAGGAGAGGTTATCCTTGTAAACACTGCTTTCAAGTTGAACAATTCCCTGGTCTCTAAGTGTTGCAATTCTCCCCTGCTTGCTTCCATAGCTGACTTGGGTGAATCTAAGGCCCCCAGCCTAGGACTGCTGGAGGCACTGGGAGAGTTTGCTGGAATCGCTGCTGGAGCCTCAGATCCTGAGAGCCTTGCTACTCTTGCCTTTCTTTATATGTACCTGGCTATTTCAGCTAAGTATGGGTAAGGCTTTCTTCCTGCCCCAAAATAAACCTCCTGTTGAGTGTTGTTCACTAGTAATTGCTTCTACAAGCTCATGGGAAGAAACCAAATCTTTCAGGCAAAATAAGTCAGCAGGAGCCTCACTTTGTTTCGCTTCTGAGTACCTCAGAGACACTGTTCAGAGCTGAGCTGTTTGGGGAGGGATGGTGTGCTCTGAGCTGGTAGGCTGAGAATCATCCATTCCCAGTTAGGCTGTGAGGTGCTTGAGTCAGTGCAGTTCCTTGCACCCTTTCTGTGCAGTCAAGAGAAGCAGACACAGAGGTCCCTGCCTCCAGCAGGCAGCTCCTTTGGCTTAGGTTAGAAAGACTGCTAAAGAAACAAGCTGTGAGCTCATTATCTGAGCTAAATCTGATTCCTGTTATGGGCTGAATTTCCTTACAAATAGGAGGCTGTTCCAGGTTCTGAACTTGACCAACAGCACTGATGATTTCAGCATAGGATACTGGGCAGGTGCTCAGGGCAATGTCTGATGCAGCTCTGCTTGCTCTTTCAAATCAAGTCAGGACCTGCCTTCAATATTCATAGCAAAGGATCCAAAGGTTAAGGAGCTATGATGTGTAGCTGCATCATGTTTTACTTTGCAGTCTCAGGGTTACTTGGTGGTAGCACTGGGGCTGTTGTCAGCCTGCTATGAAACCATCAGCTCAAAGTTCCTGTCACTCCCCAGCCCCTGAAAAACTCCTCCTGCGTTTGATGTTGGGATCTGTAACACAACCCAGATGCATTCAGTGGAGAAGAGAGACACGTGCACATGGATCTGTGCCTATTTCACCTTCCCCAGCAGCTTCTGGCTCCAAGTGGGGTGTAACTCTGCAGTTAAGCATCTGGGATGTTTACACTTGAGTTAGAAATATGCTTTAAATTGTGTTTACAGCACTCTTTGAAGGGTCTCTTTATGGTGCCACTCAAGGATTGAGTTACTAAGAGCCCCTGCTAGCAGCTTGCCAAGCTGTGCCACTCATTGATCCAATTCAGCAGGGCTTTGTTCTGCTACAATGCCTTAGCAAGGCCACTCAGCTGGGTGAGCTGAGCCCTGCTGGAGGAAGCCACGTGTGTGGGATGTGTTGTGCTGATGCTGCCAGTTTTAACCAGCTTTTCCTAACTGGCATCTTTTTGCCTTGGAAATGTTGTTGTCTTGAGATGGAATTGTGGGTGGTTTGAGTTACATCCTGTGTGTTTTGTGTTTCAGAGATGTTCCCAGTGTGGACATACTGGTGTGGTCAGAGCTGCCCATAGGTGCTGGGCTGGGTTCCAGTGCTGCCTATGCTGTTTGCTTGGCAGCAGCCCTGCTGATGGCCTGCAGAGCCATCTCGTGCCCTCTGAAGGAGGGAGAGTCCACAGCCAGGTAATGCATTGGGTTGGGGAAGCCTCCCTGCTTTGGCTGTGCAGCCTGGGGCAGTTCTGATCTCTGTCACAGAATCATGAAGGTTGGAAAAGATCCGAGATCATCAAGCCAACACTACCATGCCATTAAACCATGTGCCTAAGTGCCACATCTCCAGGACTTTTCAATCCCTCCAGGGATGGTGACTCCGCTGCCCTGGGCAGCTTGTGCCAATGCCTAACCACTCTTGCAGGGAAAAAGTTGTTCCTAATATCCAACCTAAACCTCTCCTGGCACAACTTGAGGCTGTTTCCTCTCATCCTATCAATTTCTTCCTTCAGAGAAAAGACCAACCCCCACCTGGCTCCAAGCCTCCTTTCAGGGAGTTGGAAAGAGCCAGAATGTCTCTCCTGAGCCTCCTTTTGTCCAGGCTAACCAACCCCAGTTCCCTCAGCTGCTCCTCACAACACTTGTGCTCTAGACCCTCCACCAGCTTCCTTGCCCTTCTCTGGACACACTCCAGCACCTCAATGTCATCCTTGGAGTGAGGGACCCAAAGCTGACCCCAGGATTCAAGGTGTGACATGCCCAGTGCCCAGTCCAGGAGGACAATCCCTGCCCTAGTCCTGCTGCTCCAAGCCAGGATGCTGTTGGCCTTCTTGGCCACCTGGGCACACTGCTGCCTCATCTTCAGCTGCTGTTGACCAAACCCCCAGGGCCTTTTCTGTTGGGCAGCTTTCCAGCCACTCTTTCCCCATCTTCCCTTTTACCTGCACAGATTCTAGCACTGGCTCCTCTCTTAGTCTCTTTGGCCAACTCCTGAGCTGTGGCTGCAGCAGTGGCACCCCAAGCTCAGCTCCTTTCTCTTCCCCCCTCTCGTGTCACTGCCCTGCATTCCCAGCAGCAGAGACCTGCCCTGTCCCAGGACTCCAAACTGTGAGTGATGTTTACAATTCCCTTACCCTGATCTCAACAACTGGATGCAGAGACTTTGTAAAACTTGCACCATTTCACTTCTTCAGTGTAAGATATTGTCCTGGCTGTAGTTAGAACAGAATCACAGACTGGTTTGGGTTTGAAAGGGCACTTTAAGGTCATCTAGTCCAAACTTCTTGCAGGCAGCAGGGACATCTGCAACTAGAGCAGATTGCTCACAGCCCCAGACAACCTGACCTGGAGTGGTTCCAGGGCTGGGACATCTCCCACCTCTCTGGGCAACCTCGGCCAGGCTCTCACCACCCTCATTGTGAAAAATTTCTTCCTTCTAACTAGTCTAAATCTCTGTCTTTTAGTTTGAAACCATCACCCCTTGTCCTGTCGTAGCAGGCCCTCATAAAAAGTCTGTCTCCATCTTTCTTATTGTCCCTTTAAGCACTGAAAGGCTGCAGTAAGGTCTCCCTGGAGCCTCCTTTTCTCCAGGCTGCACAACCCGAACTCTCTCAGCCTGTCCTCACAGCAGAGAGGTTCCAGCCCTCAGATCTTTTTTTTGTGGCCTCCTCTGGACCTGCTCCAACAGGTCCATATCTTTCTCATGCTGAGGGCAACAAGAGAACTAACTCTGTTCAGTGGTTTTACTTCCCAGCCCAGTCTCTCATAAATAACTGCACTTCCTGCTGTTAATGGCATATTAAAAACTTTTTTAAAAGCTTTATTTTTGCCAAGCAAATAAAACACACTTGAAGGTAGTGAATTCTTTTTAACCTCTATTTCCTCTCTGTCCCTGAGCATCTTCCAGGTTTTGCTTTGAGTTCTCAAGTACTTGAGGATCCTTTCTGGGCTTGCTGCATTTTCACATCAATTTGTTTGCAGGTGGTACACTTCCTCCTGCTCTCCTGCCTGAGTTTCCCCTTTATCAGAGGCTGATGAAAGAGAATTTCTTTCCTTCTGCCCTTGGGTTGCTCTCCCTCAGAGCTCAGGCTGCTGTGCTGAGTGTCTGAGGAGGCTCTGTTTCGAGATGCCTATCGCAGCTGGGCCACCAGAACCCTCCATTGTGCCCTCAGGGCCAGGTGCAACCTTTCATGGATTGCATTTTATGTGGGACTGAAAGTGAAGACAGCAACAGGGGGAAGAGGGAGGAGAGGAGGTGGCTGTGTTCTGCTTCAAAACCAGAGCTTGCAGCCCCTTATGTTAAGGGTGAGTGTCAGGAGGAGAGAGCCAGGCTCTCCTCAATGGCATCCAATGGTAGGACAAGAGGGAATGGGAGCAAGTTGGACCACAGGAGGTTTAGTATTAACCTGAGGAAGAACTTCTTTGCAGTGCAGATGCCAGAGCACTGGCCCAGGCTGCCCAGGAGGCTGTGGAGTCTCCTTGTCTGGAGACATTGCAGAGCTGCCTGGACACTTTCCTGTGTGACCTCATCTAGGTGATCCTGCTCTGGCAGGGGGCTTGGACTAGATGATCTTTCTAGATCCCTTCCAACCCCTAACATTCTGTGATTCTGTGACCCTGTAACACAGTCCTGGAGCAGGAGCAGTTTATATGCTGTGCTCAGGCAAACCTGCTAAAGAGAGGAGAAAGAAAAGGCCCAGCTCCAAAGCAGGCAGTGAGGATGTCTTCATTCCCTCCTCACACTTCTTAACTTCAGCTTGAATACAGCATCATCTTTTTTTCTTCTCCTCCAGCTGGCAAGCAGAGGGGGAAGTGAGAGCTGGGGGTGTCAGACTTCAGAAGGTTTTTGCTTAACGTGGCAAGAAAAGAACAGCGTGCTATAATGACTCCTGTGTCGGGGAGAATCGCAGCCTCTGAAAGAGGATTAAAAACAAGTGGTTTACAGCAAACTGTGCTTCTATTTTGAGTAGCAGTGGTGTGAGCTGTTTGCCTGAATGCCTCCCAGATTAAATATTGGCAAGTGAAATGAAAGGTGTGTGGAGATGGAGAAAGACATTCAAGCTGAAGCAGGGAGTTAAAGGAGGCAGCTTCCAGAGAGCAGGTGGCTCTCAGAACTGCTGCCTTGCCTTGGCAGTGCTTGCTGATCCTTCTTCTTTCACACAGGACTCTGAGATGCTTTTCCAAACCCCACAGTTGTGTCTCTGCTCCATATTTTGAGCCCCATAGCCTAAAATCCTGTCGAATTCACATTCTCTCTGCACCAAACACCAGCTCTGACCTCTGCAGATGCTGGGACATCTGACACTGCTGTGCATTAGCCCACTGGAGCAGTGGATTGGGAGGGGATTCTGTGTGTCTGGAGGGCAGAGCAGGCAGTACTGTGTTGCCAGGGAGGCTCAGGGATGTGGGATTTTGGAGGTTCCAGCAGGGTGCTAGCTGGCTCCTCGTGGGTGTTGAGCTTCCCTCAGGGTGCCAGGGTTTGAGAGAGTCCTTCAGCATGGAGTGGGTGGGTTGGAAACACACTGCTGAGTTCTGGAGGTGTTTGTGTGGGTGCCTGCTGTGCAGGGCCAGAGCAGGGGGGGTTTGAGAGGCACCTGGGGGAGAGGAATCACTGTGGTGGAATTGCAGTCAAGTCCCAACCAGCAGTTGCTTTGTAACTGGCAGCTCAGTGTTTGCTTCTTGTGTTGCTGCAGCCCATTAATTAGTATGTTCAGTCAGGAGCCTTGATCCTTGCTGAGTCTCACCCAGCACCAGGCACTTTGTTGCCACCATTTGAACTCTCCCAAGCACTTACCAGTTTGTGTGACTGCTTTTAAGACAACCTGGGGTTGTGGGTTTTTTTTAGCATAGCACCTTCTGCTTCTGCATTTGGTTCCTGTCTGTGCTCTCAGCCTGGCTCAAAGTGTTAGGAGTTAATCCCTAAAAATCAAAGCCTTTTGGAGATAGTAAATCAGTTCTAACTACACCTTTTGACCCAGTTTGCCAGGCTCCTGCAGCTCAGGGGCTGGAGCTGCACGTGTGAAATGCAACTTTTGCTGTTCTCTTCTCACATCATCATTTCTACATCTGTAAATCCACCATCCCAGCAGGATCTCAAGCCAAGATGAGTGGAAACACAAGAGTGTTTAGGAGGAGGTGGGGATGAGGCTGGACTTGCATTCAGTTAAATTTGATCTTCACTAGGCCAGGGCTGGGATCTTCTCCTGAATCCACTCCCTCTCTTGCTGCTGGCCTGCAATGGGAGCACTGGATAGTGGTGCCAGTTGCCCTGGTGGAGCTGGATACATGTCTATGTGCTGCCAGGCAGGATGGTGCTGAGTGCCAGTTAGGTGCTATAAGCAGTGACACCTGCTCTCTGCTGAGGGGATTCATGGTGCTAGAGATTCCCACAGAGCCTTGGATAGGTCCTGCTGCTTTGGTATCTCTGTAGTAGGCACTGGGGAGGCCACACCACAAATTCTGGGGTCAGTTTTGGTTCCTTCACTCCAAGAAGGACATTGAGGTGCTGGAATGTTTCCAGAGAAGGGCAATGAAGCTGTTGAAAGGTCTAGAGCACAAGTGTGAGGAGCAGCTGAGGGAGCTGGGGTTGGTTAGTCTGGAGAAGAGGAGACTCAGGGGAGACCTTCTCATTCTCTCCAATTCCCTGAAAGGAGATTGGAGTGAGGTGAGGGTTGGTCTCTTCTCCCAAAGAACAAGTGATAGGACAAGAGGAAACAACTTCAATTTGTGCCAGGGGAGGTTTAGGTTGGATATTAGGAACAATTTTTTCTTCATGGAAAGGGTTGTGAGGGCCTGGCCCAGGCTGCCCAGGGTAGTGCTGGAGTCACCATCCCTGGAGGGGCTGAAAAGATGTGGAGATGTGGTGCTGAGGCACATAGTTTAGTGCTGACCTGGCAATGTTAGATTAACAATTAGACTTTACAATCTTAAGGTCTTTTCCAACTAAAATGATTGTGTGATCTCCTGCAGCCTCTGGTGCTTTTCTCTGTCAGTCTGCCTGTGCAGGTTTGGGTTGTGTATTGGAGTCATTTTCTTGCCTTGCAGGTGGACAGAAGAGGAGCTAACTCTGATTAACCACTGGGCCTTCCAGGGGGAGCGAGTGATCCACGGCAACCCCTCGGGTGTGGACAATGCTGTTGGCACCTGGGGTATGTGTGTTTCCTGCTCCCCAGCACCAAAGAGGGGTCAGGCTGAGGATGGCAGAGCAGCAGCCCCATTCTCATCCTCTGCTGCAGAGTGGGCATCAGCTGGGACATGGTGTGAGCAGATGCCACAAGTTGCATTTCTGCAGAGGCTGAGGCTTGGTTGGGGTTGCTGCAGGGAGCAGGTTGCAGGTTGCCTCCCTACTCTGTGGTGCAGCAAAAGAGAGAGAAACTCCCAAATTCAGCTTCCCTGAGGAGAAGGAATCCTTTCCTGTCTTGCTTTACCCCATCTGTAAGTTGGGACTGGAGCCAGCTGGGCTGTTGGGGACTTGGTGCAGTGACACCAGGGATCTGCATCCCCCAGGCAGGTGCTATGGGGCAGAGACCCTGCTGCAAAGAACTGATATTGAAACATTCTGGCCTGAACAAAGAAACCTAATCCTGTCCCAGGGACAATGCAGGAGAAAATGCAGTTGGACAGCTGTCATTTAGTTTCAATTAGCAGAGACTTCCAAGTGTTTTGGAAGTGTCCTTGGAGACTTTTAATAATCTTTCTAATGAGACCTAATGGCAGTGGCTCTGTAAAAGCAGGAGCCAAGTGAGGCATTCCTTCTGGACAATGAAATTCCATGCTGAAGGATGGCTGGCTGGCATCAGTGCACCCCTTCAGTCCACTCTGAAGCCTGCATGCTTGGCTCTGCCCCAGGGAGTCACTGCTTGATCCTTTCTGTCAGGAAAGATGTAATAGTGGCCAAGCTCTTTGCCTTTTTAAAACATACTTGATGTGATCCCAGAGTAGAGGAGAGCAAAGGGAAAGGCATTGGGTTAACTCTGTCCAGCCAGAGCCTCTCATTAAGTCAGTTGGGTTAGGGAGATTCATGCTGGCTGAGAACATGGTTCATTTAACTGGTGTTTCTTGCAATTACTGTCATATGCTCTGGGTGAGGTTCTGAAGATGAAAGACCCTTCTGTCTCTTTCCACACCATGTTGTCTCTCTCTCTCTCTCTCTCTCTTTCTGAGACAATGCATGTGTTTTACTTTAGGTGGAGCCCTGAGATACCAATCAGGAAAAATCACACCATTAAAGGGGTAATATTCCAGTTTAAAGATATAAAACACTTGCACAGAGTGGGTGGGATATGCCAAAGAGGCATTGGGTGCATGATGGAGGGGATGAGATTGAAGAGAGTGGTGGAAAGGGCTTGGTAGTCAGATTTTGGTGTGGGTGTGGGTAGCTTGAGCATTGCCCTGGTTTGAGGTGGACAGGAACAATGAAATGTTTGGTCATTATCTGACATTAGAGGAACAAGGCACAAAGGATCAATATTAATTTCATGGCATTATGGGCAGCAGGAGCAGATCTGCTGCTCCTGGCAGCACAAAAGCACTGTGGGGAGGGGGAACTTCTGCCTTACCTGGTGGTAGGACCATGTGAAAACCAAGCTGCAGAGATGAATGCAGGTCCCACGTGTTCCCTCTGCCTCCTGCCAGTGAAGTATAATCTGACTCCATTAAAATCTTTCACAGGGCATGAAATTGCTCTATTAGCAGTTAATGGCTACTGCTGGCTAGTCTTGTAGATAGTATTTCAAAGGGAAAAAATTTTCCTTGAAAAACCTGGGTTTCAGTAAATGTGTTTTAGTGCTATTTATAGCTCTGGTTACAAGTGTTCCTTGTGTCTAAGAGGAACAAGCCTGAAGCCAGCCAACACGTGGAGACTTGCTTAACTTCTTTAAAGCTATTGGGACTCCTTATCTTGGGTGTCTTGCTCAAATGGGCATTCTGAGCTAGAGGAGGCTGTCAGGGCCTTGGGAGCTGCAGATGGACTGTGAAGGAAAAGGGGCAAGGAGATATCTCTTCCTGCTTCCAGGGTGCCAATGCTGAGGATCTTGCTGACCAACACAAAAGTGCCTCGAAGCACCAAGGTCCTGGTGGCTGGTGTCAAGGAGAAGATCCTGAAGGTGCAGTGCCTGCATGCTCATAGGGATGGAGATGTGTGCTGCTGTGCCTTGGGGAGATAACCCTCACAAGCTCAGATCTCCTCAGGTGGGACTGCAGATCTCATGGGCATCTCTTGGGAGGTCCTTCCTGAGGTCTGAGTGTGTTCCTATCTGCTGCCCTGGGGATGAGGGTTCAGCTCACCTTCTCCCTTTCTCCAGCATTAACTGGGCTTGCCACTGAAATCCCTAGTTTGCAACCAAGAAGAGTTCCTTCCTCTGGCTTCTTTCCCTCTCTCCCCCCAATTTTTGGAGGTGGGAGCAACTTAACCATTGCCCTGCTCTGCAGTGGGTTTTTCTGTGACTCCAGATGGGCTGAAGAATGGTGCAGGTTTGCTTTCATCACAGTGGTGTTGGAAGACTAGCAAGCAGTCTCCTGACATCCTGCCTTTCCCCCTCCTCAGTTCCCTGCCATCATGAACCCAGTGCTGGACTCCATCGATGCCATTTCTCAGGAATGCCAAAGAGTTCTGGAAGCCATGCCTGCCAATCCATCCCCAGAGCATTACCCTGTGCTGGAGGTAAGGGGCTTGTTCACCAGTATTTTTAGCCACTGTTGCTGTTGAACATCAAAATGTCATTTAAAGAACATTAGGGTCTAAGAAAAACTCTGAGAGCAGGAAATGTTCAGTTCTGAGCAAAGCCACGATCTGTGCATGCTGCTTTTAATGCCCTTCCTGGAGCCAAGGGACAGAAGATGCTGCTGGTGTCTCTCCACAGGGAGGGAGAGAGGGAGTGGGCTTGGTGCTTTGTAGACCTGGAGCTCTGGAGGTTTTATTTCTCTTTGCTTAGGGATGTGGAGTGAGTTCAGGCCGAGCTGCTGCCTCTCTGTGTCACAGGCAGCCACCCTCGTGCTGGCAGTCGCTGCCTGTGAAGCAACTGCTTTGTCATTGCCAGGGCTGGAGGCAAGAGCAGAGAGCCCAGCAGCCACTGGTTTGTGATGGACTGGTTAGGAGCCAGCTGCCATTGCTCTGTGCTCATCCTGGCTGCAGAGACTAACAGACACAGTTGTGCCCAGAGCTGACCTGACGTTGATGCATGAGGTGCATACAAAGCTCTGGGTTTGTCTTGGCTTTGTTCAGAGCAGAAGAGGCTGCTGTGGGGAGAAGGAACAAGCTTCCAAGTGGAGCAAGTTGTTTTTTTTTACAGAGCTGAGAGCACTGTGATACTGATTCCTACAACCCTGAGGTGAGGATGTGTGGCAGTGTCCCAGCTGAGGCAAAGCTGGCCTGGCTCTGGGTGCCAAGTGACTTAGATTGTCAAGAACCATTTGGTACCAACTCTGCAGTTCCATCTTGGCAGCTGGATCCCTCCCCTCAACTGTTCCATGAGGAACTCTGCTTGTCCTTGCTCTCCACAGCTATGAGGATGGTCTGGAGGTGCAGGAGAGGACTCTAGGGTGGGACAGAGAGCTGCTGTCCCAGCTCTACTTGTGGCAGCAGTGTAGCACTGCTCTGTGATTCTCTGAAACTAAAAGAGGGAGATTTAGACTGGATAGAGGAGGAAATGTTTTACTCAGAGGGTGGTTAGACCCTGTCCCAGGTTGCCCAGAGAGGTGGTGGATGTCCCATCCCTGGAACCATTCCAGCTCAGGTTGTTTGGGGCTGTGAGCAACCTGATCTCGTTGGAGATATCCCTGCTGACTACAGGGGAGTTAGACTAGATGACCTTAAAATGTCCCTTCCACCCCAAACTATTCTATGATTATAAGTACTAGGAGGGGAGCAAATTGAAGTGTGCTTTGAGATCCTCCCACAAAAGATGCCAAAGCAGCTTTGTGTGCAATGCCCAGGCAGCAGCACTGCAGTGAGCAGGTTTCTGTCTTGCATCTGTTGGTTTGTACTGTGCTTGAAGAGCCCTTGGAGGCACAGAGTTGACTCTATGCAGCATATTTTTATATATATATATATATATTGGGCTGTTTCTGCAATGTGCAGTCCTGGACAGTCTTGTGTTTGAACCATGGAACTAGTCTAGTGTGTCATAAGCTGTCATCTGATTCCTGACAGATTTTGGATCAGGAGATGACAGGTGTCTTGGATCATCACAGCCAGTGCTGTGCCCTCACTCAGGCATATAAAGAGGCCAGGAGATGGATGTCTGTCCAGGCTGGCACAGAACTTGGGATGTGTGTGCTCTGCGTGTGCTAGCCAATTCACCAACCCACAGTTGTTTCAACGTGGTACACAAATGCTCTGGAGGGAGAGAGAAGGATTATTTCTGCCTAGTCCTCTCCTCTATGGTGTTGGCAGGAGACCTGAGGGAGGGTGATGTGACTGACACCTGCCATTCTCCCTGTGCACAGCATCCCTCCCAGCTCACCCTGAGCTGCTGCTGGAAGTGGCTGGAAAAGGGAGCACAGGAGCCACTCTGGGATTAGTCCAAGCTCTACTGGCTCCCCACTTGTGTGACACCCTCTGGGACAGCAAGGGGGACAGCCACCACACACCAGGGAGATCCCAGAATCCCAGCATGGTGAAGACTAGAAGGGACCTCTGGAGTTCATCCAGTCCAACCCCCCTGCTCCAGCAGTGTCACCCACAGCAGCTTGCCCAGATCACCTCCAGTTGGGGTTGGAATCTCTCCAGAGTAGGAGACTCCACAAGCTCTCTGGGCAGCCTGGGCCAGGGCTCTGGCACCCTCACAGCAAAGAAGTTTCTCCTCTTGTTCAGATGGAACCTCCTTAGTTCCAGTTTGTGCCCCTTGCCCCTTGGTCTGGCCCCTCTGGCTCTGCTCTTCTCCAGGCTAAGCAGCCCCAGGGCTCTCAGCCTTTCCTCCTCCCAGAGATGCTCCAGTCCCCTCAGCATCTTGGGAGCCTCTGTTCTCTCCAATAGTTCCTTGTCTCTCTTGAACTGGGGAGCCCAGAACTGGACCCAGGACTCCAGCTGTGGCCTGACTAAGGCAGAGAAAAGGGTAAGAGAACCTCCCTGACCTGGTCACACTGTTCTTAATGGTCCCCAAAAGATGAAGCTGATGGAGTCAGGATGTCAGACCAGTGTCCTTGAGAACAAACTACCTCCACTGACAGTGCTGCTGAGCTGGGAGGGCTCTGCAGTGCCTGGGGGCCTGGTGCTTGTTTGTGGCCCTGCTCCAGGCTCTCCCTGATGTGGGCCATGCCCTTGCCTCTGTTCCTTAATTCCTCACCTCTAGGACCCAGCAGAGAGAAACTGTATCTCCACCTCTCTGGTGTTGTCTACCCTTGGGCCATTTGGACTCCAGGAGCAGTGGGATCTGTGGCTGGCTGGGACTGCATGGCAGAGATGCAGCTCACCAGAGCTGGGAGGACAGCAGTGCTTGGAGAGTGCCTTGTGCTGCTCTTCCTCGAGGCAGGAGCCTCTCAAGCCCACTTGAGCCAGGTGCCAGATTCCCAGTATGGTGCTGGTGAGAGGCCTCTTGGCTCACAGCCCAGGCCTTGCCCCCTGAGGAGGGAGAAGCACTGCACAAAGCAGACCAAGGGGAGGTCATTCCACGTGGCCTCGCCAGCAATGCTCTGTCACATTTGGCTGTGTCAGAAGTCCCCTGGATGGATTGCAGAGCAGGCCAGGGTGACAGCCAGGAATGAGAGATGCTGGCTTCCTGCCCTTCCCACGGCCAGCAAGGGGGATTGGAGGTCTCCTGCTCAACACTGGTGTGACAGGAGAGAGGTGAAGCAGTCAGGAGGCATCTGGGAGCTCTGCTTTAGGGTCTGATACAAATCACAGGATGGTTTGGGTTGGAAGGGACCTCTGGAGGTCATCTAGTCCAACCCCCCTGCAGTGGGCAGGGACATCCCCAACCCGGTATTCCCAGGAGGTCTCCCATCCAAGTACTAACCAGGCCCAACCCTGCTTGGCTTCTGAGCTCAGAGGAGATCAGGCCTTCTCAGGGTGGTATGGCTGTCAGGTATGCCTGCTGGCAGCTTGCCCTGAGCAGGATTTTCTCAGGAGGTCCAGCAGCTGTTGTACCAGTGGCACTGTGATCAGCAGCAGCAGCCCAGAGAGCTCAGACTGTCACTGACCTTGCTGCCTAGTGCTGCTGGGCCCTGAGACCTGCTGGTGGCCAGACTCACTGCACAAATGAGCTGGGAAGGCAGAGCAGCTCCTCTGTGCCTCACCAAGGAGGGAGCAAAGAGTTTCCATCACCCTGTGTGCTCATCTCACCTTTCTGCTGTTGCTTTTAGGAATTCTTTGATATAAACCAACACCACTTAAACGTGATGGGGGCTGGCCATCCCTCCCTGGACAGGCTGTGCCAGGTGACAGCCTCCCATGGCCTGCACAGCAAGCTGACAGGGGCTGGTGGGGGTGGCTGTGGCATCACCCTTCTGAGACCAGGTCAGTAACCCTCTCCTCACCCTGGCCATGCTTCCCTCAGCCCAGTGGGGTCCAGTTTGGAAGCAGAGGGATACAACCCTTGCTCTCCTATGGCTGTGGTGGGTTGTGAAGCCACATCACGAGGGTGGGATGATGACTAGCAGAGCAGTGTGGTTTGCAGCGTGTCAGACCTTCAGGAGGTTGTTCCTGCTCCAGGGGATGTGTGTTTAAAGGCATGATGGCCTGTGTTGGTCTCCTAGCTGACTAACTGGCTCCTCTTGCCTTCCTCTTGGCAGATAGCTCCCTGCTGGCCGTGGAAGCAGCCAAGCAAGACTTATGTGCCTGTGGATTTGAATGCTGGGAGACCAATCTTGGGGCCCCCGGGGTGACCTTGCACTCCTCCTCCTCTTTAAATGCCCAAGTGCTGCACGCGCTCTCCCAGAGCTGAGCTGCTGCCTCTTGGCACCACAGCCTCAGAGCTAGAGCTGGGCATGCCCTGATGCCTGGAAGCTTCTCTCCTGTGTGGCTGAGGGCCTCTAGACAGGGGGTTGGGGCCACTTTCGGGCCTGGTGTCACTGGGAGTGGGGCTTGCGACGGGAAGCCAGGAGCAACTGCTCACACTTGAGCTAAGGTGTGAGTTTGACCCAGGCTCTCCAAATCCTGTTTTGAATTTACTTAACTGCTGTGCTAATCCCAAGGGGCAGGAGGAGAGGGGGCTTGGCTGGATTCCAGCATGGATAATGACACTTTGCTTGGTTCTCCTGCTTCAGATGCATGTCGTGTCTCCCCTGGTGTCCCACGAGGGCAGGGGCTGGAGGCTGCCAGGGTGGATGTGCCAAGAGCTTTGACAGCCTGGGGTGAAAAGCATCTTGGCAGCTCAGGCCTTTGACACTCAGGTCTCCATTTCTCCTGCACTGCATTTCACAGTGGAGAGGAAACCTTTAAATACAGCTATAAATGAAGAGTTGGATAATTAAAATGAAAGCTACGGCCCAATTTTAGTGGAATTAGCACTGTTTTCACTCCAGGATAAGCAAGGTCCTGTAGCCAGCCTCTAGATTTTTGCTCACATGCTTTTGAGGTGTGTTTCAAGCAGCAACTGCTACCTGCAAGGAAAGTGGCTAAAAGGGGAGGGCAACCCTCAGATCTCTGCTTGCATCTTCTGGGATCTCTCACAAAGTGAACAAAGAAACCACCCAACCACCTCCTGAAAAGCTAACTGTAACTTGGGATTGGTAAACTGCAAAACATAAAAGCATTGAAACTTACTACACAAATGTAAATACACTTTTTACTTCCATTTTAAGGAGTTGTCCCATGGAGCTAAAGAGAATGGGCAGGTCAGGGTATCTTGAAGTTATTAAGCTGATTCTTAGTGGCTGTGGTCTCTTCTGTACCTGCCAAAGAGATTTTATTGTTCCTTTTGTCTGGGTGTGCTGTTTTTTTTTTAAGTGTACCTCAGTTGAAGAATTGCTTCATTCAAAGCTGAGTAGTAAATGGGCAGAGGAGGAGGAGGAGCTCATCTTCCTCCTCAGGACAGGACTAAAAAAATCAAGTGTGAGAAGCTGCAATGTACTAGCTCTTAAATCCTGGCATCCTGGTGACCAACTTTAGCTCACTGATCAGATGTAAAACTGTCTCTGTTTTTAATAAATCGATGTTTTGGGGTGTTTTTTTAATGTGCAAAGTGTTCTTTGATAATTATGCTGGATACAAAAGGAAGAAAAAGCACCTTACACTGCTTCAATAAAACCAGGTTTCAGCTGCTGGCTTCCTACATGTCTAATTACAATTCCAATTTGCATCCAAGAACAGCTTTACACTAATCACAAGTCAGAAAGCCTGATAAATAATTTACCATTTTCTAATACAGTGTAATCAATGTGAGTAGCTGGAAGCTTGTTGACTCCCTAACTGCTTAAATGTGTCTGTAGTTTCTGCAGCTTAGCACAAAGAAATGCCACGTTCAGTGTGAGGAAACTTGGCTTCAAAACATGTCTGAGGCTGAGCCTTGTTAGCTGCCTGCCTTGAGAGACACCTCAGAGCCACAGTGGGAGTGCTGGAGGAGGAGAATGGAGCAAAAAAGGTTAATTTGCTGGTTTAAATCATAATTACAATGGGTGATTTACATAGAGCCAGAGTGCAGGGCTGGAGCTGGAGCCCTTGGCTCTGCCTGCAACAGGATCTTGTGAGCAGAGATGCTTTTGCTTCCAAACTTTCATCCTTCTCTTGCAGCCTCTGGTCAATTTGTGCTTGTGCTGAAGGTGCAGAAGGAAACAAGGTGGCTGAGGCCAGCAGCCAAGATGAGTGAGTGAGCTGAGCTGGGATGAGGGCAGCAGCATGGCATGCTTGGCAGGTGCTAACTCCAGAGTTTTCCTCCAGCCTCCTCTCTGCTCCCTGCCAGACCAGGGTGAAGTTCCTGAGCTCAGTGAGGGGTTGAGGCAGCAGCTGCCCCATGCTTGGCACAGGTAGGCAGCAGAGTGACCCTGACCTGGCCTCTGTGAGCTCTTGGCCCAGGGTGATGTGGGCAGCAGGAGCAGTGTTGGGCAGGATGCTGCCCACCATGCTGCTAGGCTTTTGCCAGGCTATGCTCTTCTGTGTTCTGCACAAACCAGAAGTGCCAAAGTCAGCAGCTGGAGCTGGTCCCAGTTTGTTAGGAGTAAGTACAGATTTCCCATCCATCTGTGAGTGCTTGCTCCCTCCTGTCTGCATTCCTCCCTCCCTGGCTCCATCAGAGCCTTAGCAGGGACCGGGATAACCAGAAGGGACACTCCTGACCTCAGCTCCTCTCACAAGAATCACCTCTTTGCTTACACCAACTTGAAATCACGTCCTGCAAGTCATAGAATCATAGAATGGCCAGGTTGGAAGGGACCCTAAAGATCATCTAGTTCCAGCTTTGTAGTTTGGGCTGCAGGGGAGCTGTGGGGCAGCAGGAGTGACTGCTCCAGCAAGGACTCTCCTGCCCCACAGAGACTTGCTGGGTGCAGGAGGAGGCACAGCCCTGTCTCTCCCTGCACTTTGCTGCTTTGGGAGCACCACTGGAAGCCCAAATCCAGGTAAGGAAGTTCTCCTGATAGAGCCATGCCCCAGGCCCCGGATTGTTCTCCCCTCTGCTCTCATTTTACAGATGTGCAGCAGAGCAGCACTTGCTGCTGAAGGATTAGCCTGGTAATTTGGCTAATTTTTCTTGAGCTTCATTTTTCACCTTAGGAGCTTTGCAGGAAGACTAACGAGCTTGGCTTTGCCTCTAATAGCCAGCCAGGGAGCAGGGAGGGGAGAGAATGGCATGGGCTGGGAGGGAGAGTTGGAGGGAGGGTTTTCCACTGCTGTGAGAGCTGGAGGCCCCTGGTGCTCCTTACCAGCAAAAAGGCAATAATTTGGGTGAAGAACCCTTACTCCATTTCCTTCCCTCGTTGTCACATCCCTGCTGTGGTGTCTGCAGCCCATGGGCAGTGCTGGGGTGGCTCTCAGCACCCCAGGAGGGCTCCTCTGTGTCTGTGTGTCCCCAAACCCAGTGGGTTCCCCCCAGGACTGTGCCACCCCATCCCCTGCCAGGCACAGATGGTGTTATTGTGGTTTTAAATCCGTGTCAGCAGTGGCTTCTTTCTGCTCTGCTGAATAGATGCTGAAGAGGCAGTGACATTATTTAACTGAGAGAACAGAAAAAGGGTCAGAGAGAGAGAGGAAATGTCAGCATGCAGCTACAGGGGGAGTCAGGGGGGGCTGCTCAGGGCAGGGACAGGGGTGGGGACCAAGGGACCCCCTGTATGGCTGTGCTATGTGCTGGGCTCTGTGCAAGGAGGGCTCAATGAGGCTGGGGATGCCCCAGCTGGGTACTGCCTTGTGCTCTCAGGAGCTCCTGGGTGAGCTGGGACCTCCCCCTCCCAGTGCCATTTCAAGGATGGTTTGCAGATAGAATCATAGAATTGTTTTTGGTTGGAAGAGATCTTTAAGAGCATCAAGTCCAACTGTTAACCAGCACTGCCAGGTCACCACTGAACTATGTCCCTCAGCACCACATCTCCATGGCTTTTCAACTCCTCTGGGGATGGTGACTCCACCACTGCCCTGGGCAGCCTGGGCCAGGCCTTGACAACCTTTTTGAGGAAGGAATTGCTCCTATATCCAACCTAAACCTCCCCTGGCACAAATTGAGGCTATTTCTTGTCCTATCACTCGTTCAGTGGGAGAAGAGACCAAGCCTCATCCTTTCAGGGAGTAGGAGAGAGAAGGTCTCCCTCAGCCTTCTCTTCTCCAGGCTAACCAACCCCAATTCCCTCAGCTGCTCCTCACAACACTTGTGCTCTAGACCCTTCACCAGCTTCCTTGCCCTTCTCTGGCCACACTCCAGCACCTCAATGACCTTCTTGGAGTGAGGGACCCAAAACTGACCCCAGGATTTGAGGTGTTGCCCAGTCCAGGAGGACAATCCCTGCCCTAATCCTGCTGCCGCACCAGTGCTGATCCAAGCCAGGATGCTGTTGCCCTTCTTTGAACACATCTCCAGATCTTCCACCTCCCACTGCAGAAGCACTCCCATGGCCTCTAGCAGCCCAACACTGGGCTTTTCAGGGCTCCCTTCATCCCAGGCTCTACCTGGGGCTCAGCATCCCTGCAGTGAAGTGCCCAGCTACACCCCAACAAGGCAAGCACCCTGCCAGGAGCCCACATTCCCTATCCCACCTCTCCCTCCCCTGCTCCCTTCCCAGCACGCCGAAGGTTTTGAAAGTTAAGGATTACTGAGTGCTTTGTTGTTGCCTAACTACGACAGACAAATTGAGAACTAGTTGTCAAAATGTCAGTGCACAACAAATCAACATTCAAAATGAGTCCCCGTGCTCTGTGGTGTATAATTAACCAAAAAATTCCTTTTTAGAGAGATTTCAGCAAGCGTTGGCTCCGCTCTCTATTTGTCTGTGTGATTAATAAAGGCAGCTAATTTTCAGACTTCTTAAAAAACAGCTAGAAAATAGCTCCTAATTACATATTAGGTTCCAAGCAGCCCCCGCTGAGCTGAGGCTGGTATTGGTGGGCCAGAGAAATTTGGCAGGGGCTTAATTACATTCTGAGCATCATCTAATTTTAGTTAAATGTAATGTAATCAGCAGCAGATGTCTGAAATAAAATATGAATTATGAATATGATGAAATTTCATTCTTGAATAAAGAAGTAATTTGCTATTTAGTTCATTAGAGGCACAGAGGTTTATTAGGGAGCAAGTAGACTTGTGCTGCTGGCTTGGATGGAAATGATGTTTCAGAGAGAGGAGGAAATTGCATTAAAGGTGCTAAAATATTCCACCAGGATGATGTGCTGCTGGTTGGGAATTAACAGTTACCAAACTAACGGAGCCCTCAGGCTGCTGCCAGCCCCTGGCACCAGCAATTGGCTCCAGAGCTTCTCTCCTTTGCACAAGGTGATATCCCACATCCTGGGATGGTCTCTGGGATCCACTCCTGCTCTCCTGCTCCCACATTCCAGGGAGCATCCACACTGCTGAGCTCAGCCATTCTGGCAGAAGGAGGAGGTTTTGGTAGGGACAAGAGCCCCAGCACAAAGCCATGGGGCCAGGCTCTGAATGGCTGCTTCCAGCTTAGCCAGAGGAGCAAAGAATCCATTTGCTCATTGGCTCCAGGCCACGGTAGATCCCCATGGGATGTTGTTGCCTGGACATCTCTCACAGNGGGCTCTCAGCCTTTCCTCCTCCCAGAGATGCTCCAGTCCCCTCAGCATCTTGGGAGCCTCTGCTGGACTCTCTCCAGTAGTTCCTTGTCTCTCTTGAACTGGGGAGCCCAGAACTGAACCCAGGACTCTAGCTGTGGCTTCTCTAGGGCAGAGCAGAGCAGGAGAAACCTCCCTCAACCTGCTGGTCACACTCCAGCATCCTCTGCAGTTTCAGTTCTGAAGTTTAAATTGCTTTTCTCTATTCCTCAGTGGCCTGTGCTGACAGATAAGCATCTTCTGGTGAGATGGGAGGCAGATTGTGTGTTCATTATTTCCTTGTATTACAGACGCTGTCATTTTAATCCTTCCTGGATGCTGGGAGAAAGGCTGTACCCGGACACCTCCTGAGAGCCCTGCCTGCTTCCCAAATGCCATCTCCAAACAAAATCCCACAGCCAATCCCTCTGGCATGTGGCAGGCAAGCCCTTACCCACCCCAGCAGGCTGGCAGCAGCAGGCAGCAGCCCCTCTGCAGGCTCCTGCCTGCCCCGGGATGGGCGATGCTCAGCGGTGAGCACCAACCAGTGCTTGGTGCAGGCTCTCGTGGCTGAGCCCGCGTGGGGTTAGCAATCCTCCCTCTTCTATTCATCAAGGGCATGACAGCTAAAATTCATTTGAAGATGAAGAAAGTGCCTGCTAATCCTTTCTGGGAGACAGTGATAGACTAGCGGCGCGGGAAGAATTGCACAGCAGTAATGAAATTAGGCTAAAACTGCTGGCGGATAGCAGATAATTGCCCTTGTCTGTCACAAGGAATAACATCTCCCAAATCCAACACAATGATGGTTAAAGTTGCAGGGATTTATTTGTATTTTATTTATTTTAGGGGAGGGGGGGGAGGTTTAGGCTTTCCAAAGGCCTTTCCTGGAAGAATAAACGAGCGGGAGCTGCGTGCTTGCCTCTCGCTTTCCTCGGGAGCTTTGGCTGCTGCAGGTTGTTAGCCTTGATGAAGCAGCACACACTCACACCAGCAAAGGATCACACAAAATCAGTAAGGTTGGAAGAGACCTCTAAGATCATCAAGTCCAACCATCAACCTGTCACTACCGTGCCACTAAACCATGTCGCCATGATGCTAAGGATGCCCCAAGTGGGACCCTGCTGAGAGGCTGTTCCTGGGAAGGTGGAGATGAAGGAGCCAGCATCATGGCTCTGTGAGCATGGGGAGTTGGTGGCCATGCTGCTGCTGGGTCTATCCCCACCTCCCCTTGGCCTTGTTGCTTTCACAGAAATAGAAAATCATAAAATCACAGAATGGTTTTAGTTGGAAGAGACCTTTCAGAGCATCCAGTCCAACTGTTAACCCAGCACTGCCAGCTCACCACTAAACCATGTGCCTCAGCACCACATCTCCATGGCTTTTCAACCCCTCTAGGGATGGTAATTCCACCACTGCCCTGGGCAGCCTCTGCCAGAGCTTAACAACCCTTTCTGGGAGAATAAATTGCTCCTAATATCCAAGCTAAACCTCCCCTGGTACAACTTTCCAGGGGGAATCCATCCCCCAGCAGTACCTGCCTGCACGGTGCTGGGGTCACCATGCAGGGCCCAGGACCACATCAGGGCTGCCCACTACCCATTTATTTGTAATTTGGGGGGGGGGGCATAATTTACTGCCCTCCAGCAAGAAGATCTTTCACTTTCCATATCCCAGATGAAGATTACTTTTCTTTGGAAGAGACTGAACACACTCCTCATTGGGGACACAGGGATGGGGACAGACTGGACCATAGCCCACACAGCCATTGGAGATGCTCTTGGTGCCCACCTGCAAGCATCCTCCACAGCAACTGCATGTATTCAAAGCACCTTCCCTGACATTTAATCCAGTTGGAATGAGGAGCTCCGTGGCATTTCTGAGAGGGGCTGGGGAAAGGTCAAGGGGGTGGAAAAGGTTGGCAGGGTTGGTGCTCCCATCTCACCCCATGCCTCCTCCCAACCAGCATCAGCTGGATATCTGCTGGCACCTTGGGATGTGCTGTGGGTTGTCCAAGGGATGCCTGAGCCACATGGGAAATGAGTTGGGGTCACATCTACACCCCCAAAACCATCCCATCTCAGAGATGTGAAGTGCCCTGTCCCTGATTCTGTAATTAGGCAGGAACAGCTCTAGTGGTCCTAGCCTAGTGGGTGGTGATGTCCCTGCCCATGGGAGGGGGTTTGGAACTAGGTGATCTTTAAGGTTTCTAACCCAAACCATTCTGTGATTCTATGATCTGTCATAATGCTCTTAGTCTTTTATTTCTAATTAGTAGGATTAACATCCATCTCTGTCTCCACTGAGCCCCCCCCCACAGCACCCCTGGACCCTAGTGCTCTGCACACTGGCCCAGGAGCTGCTGCTGCTCCTGCCAGTGCTGGTGTGTCTCTCCAGTCTCTCCAGTGCTTCCTGGCACAGCACTTCCATTAATGGCTAATGGATGCTGATGTGTCACCCAGCCCATTTGTCTTCATTTGGTGGCAGCCAGCAGCACGCAGGGACACAGCCAGGGCTGGGCACACAGCCCTGCCACCCATCCTGCACCATTCCCACCATGGCTCAGCCTGGCCTGGCACCAGCACTACGATGGTGCTGCCTCTGCCATGGCCACCACAACCCACCCAGCATCCCCAGCACATTCCCATGGATGCATCCCAGGAGCATCCTCAGTCGCTTATGCAGGTTGTCAGGCTGAGACCTTGTCAGGGCTGGGAGCACCTGTGGATAAGGCCCATCATCTGCCACACTGCCTGCTCCCTTCTGTGCCAAGCTGTTATCCTGGTGTCCCCATGCCAGCACCAGTGGGATTTCAGTCCAGATCCGAGGTGAGGAGCAGGGAACATCGAACCATTGTGGCTTTGTGGGATTAAATGAGGGTGGTTGGGCACAGATTTTGGGACATAACAAGGTCAGGAATGGATTGGTTGGCCCAGAAAGACCCATCCTGGTCACCCTTGGCCACCCAACCTCCTCCACAGTGACAGTGCTCAGGCAGACCATGACACTGCCACTGTGTCCCACCAGATTCCAGGCTGGAGCCTCTCCACTGGAGCTACTGGTGGGGAATATCTGATTAAGGATTACTGTACCATCAGCTTGGGTTGGATTGCAGATGTTTTTAATTATATTGTAGAAGATGGTATTATGTAATTGCATTTATCTGATTGAAGCCTTAATTGTAGGATTTGGTGATGGTGTGACTGGGTAAATACACCATTGCCTCTGTTGTCCCCCCACTGAAAATTAGGAGCTTCATGTCTTTATTGCATTATCCTGGAGAGGAGTTTCAACTGGGAAGAGAAATTAGGAGAGAGAGAGAGAGAAGGAAGAGAAGAGGAGTTGGTCTTCCCAGTCCTGGTGAGTGTGGTCCCTTCCTGGCACAGGGACATGAGAGATATGCTGTGCCACCTGCACTCTGCTCACTGCTATCTGGAGATTCCAGTGGCTACTGGAGCACCAGCTCCTGGCCCAGTATCACCTTTGTCCAGGATCTTTGTGTGGGCAGAGCAGGGCAGAGCCTGGCATAGCCAGGTCCTGACAGTTGCCAAGGCCTGGCCCAGGCTGCCCAGGCCAGTGGTGGAATCACCATCCCTGGAGGGATTTAAAAGCCATGAAGATGTGATGCTGAGGGTCATGGTTTAGTGGTGACCTGGCAGTGCTGGTTAGCAGTTAGACTTGATGCTCTTAAAGATCTCTTCCAACCCAAACGATTCTACAAGTCTACAATCCCATTTGAACTGAGCCAAAAACCTCCTGACACATTCCTCCTTCGCAGGAGCATCCTCAGAGGTAGATCTGCCCAAGCTCCTTGAGCACAGGTGAAGGACAGCAGCTCAGCACTGCTGGGACCAGAAGGCAGCAGTGGGACCACTCAGTTTCCTTAAAGAGGTGGAAAGATGCACTTGTTTCCAAAATGAATATTTCCCTGTATCACCTCCACCTCCCCCACGAGCTAAGGAAGCACTTGCTGGTGAGGAGTTCATCGCTGAAGGGGTTAATGGCTGGGCTGGAGGTCTCTGATCCCTGCCAGCTCAGGTGAGGAGCTGGTGGCAGGGTCTCCCCTTGTCTCTGCTCCTCCCCACAGCAATCCGAGGGAGGGTCAGGGTTTTGTGGGAGCCTTTTTTTTGTCCTCCCCTTTAATCCGCAACATGTGGTTTGCACGGAGTCTCCTGCCTAATGGGTTTAGGATTAGGGGAATAGGCACAAATCCAGCCTCTCGCTGTCACTCTGCTCGGCAGCGAGGTGATTTCATTAGGATTTAGGGCTAGAGAAAAGTCTTTTTCTCTCTCTCTTTCTCTCTCTCTCTCCCTTTAATATTATTTTTATTCAATTACATCAGCAATTCAGGGAACTTCAAAGGCGTTTCAGCAGCAGCACAACCCAAATGCTGCTGGATCCTCTGCTTGAAAGGGAGGAGGTGGGGGGAAGAAAAGAAAACATAAGCTGCTGCTTTAATGGCATTACTGAAAGGGGCTTTTTAATTAAAAACAAAGGTTGAGGCTGAGGTCTATCCATAATTTAGTGCTGCTGGATGGAATAGCTGCTGGTGGGTTGATTTTAATAAATGTATGTATTATTAACAGTGCCATCGAGATTTTCCAAGCTGGAGGAAGGCTTGGCTGTACCTGCAGCTAGGGCTGGCCAAGGGGCTGGGTGAGGGGGCAGTTTGGTGGCCAGGGGACTGGGGATGCTCCTAGTGGCTCCCTTGGTGCTGCATCAAGTACTGGAACCATCACAGTTAATTACCTGCTAGCACCAGTGTGGGTCATTTAGCATCACTCCATCCCCTCTTTTTGATGATTTCCTTGTAATTAGCCTTTATTAATGAGATGTGACCTCATCCACAGTGCTGCTTCCTCATCACCATCTGCCACGAGGATGCTCATCCTGCCCTGGCATGGGACAAGGCTGTCCCCAAGGCTAAGAGTAGCCAGGGGGTGGCTGGAGGGGATGATGGCACGCAGCGATCCAGCTCACTATATCCCACTGGGATGGGCATGGCAGAGGAAGGGGTTCCCCATCCCTGGGGAGGCACCCACTCCCCTGCTGCCATCCCCCCTCTGCCAGCCCAATGCCTGCTAATCAAAACAAATTAACTTGTATCAGCATTCATTTTACAGCCTCCATCCATCCATCCCGGCCTCATTACAGCAGTGATCCCAGGAGCCAGGGGTTTGGGCACCTCCTAATGAGGCACATGCGGTAGTAAAAGTCCTTCTAATAGGATTTATTGCCTGTAATTGGGATTGGAGGCACAGTGCCCATCGCCAGGGACAAGACCAAGGGACATGGCCAGCACTCTGCCATCAGCCTGGAAAACTGCTGCCACCAAGGCAGAGGAGCTGGGGGGAGGTCCCCTTGGATCTAGGGCATGAGGCTAAGGCTGTCCCTGAAGAGCAACCCAGTGTCCCTCCCTCCAGCAGAGCTTTCCCAAAGGATGGAGACAGTCCTGGTGATGCCAAACTGCACAAGAGGATTGGGGTTTTCCCCAAAAAGTTCCAAGGAGGAAGAGTAGAGCTAATGAGGTGCTAATTGACTTCCCTGTGATATTGGGGTGCTGAGCCACATCAGACCCCTTCAACATGACAGAGTGAGGGGATTTGGATGGAGATGCAGCCCTCAGCACTGTGGAGTCATCCTCTTGAGGACACCTCAGCTGGGATCTCAGTGAGGGAGAGGTGAAAGGGGAGAAATACAATTCAAATGAGGTAGTTAAACCCACAGATTAGCAACTACAAGGTGCTGCTGGTGGGGCTTGTGAAGGGAAACACCTATTCTGCTGTCATCCTAGCTGGGAACCATCCTGGTACCTACCATCACAGCTGCTTATTCCATGCTGGTGGCTGGTGGCAGGAGCCCCTGAGGCCAGAGGGATGCTCCAGTGTGTGTTTCCCTTCGCTGAGCATCCTACTGGGAGTTGCCAGATGAGTGATGTTGCTGTGCATTGCTGGGAGGACATGGTCACCTATCACATTCCACGGCTTCATTTTGTTTGGAAGAGACCTTCAAGATCATCAGGTCCAACTTTTCACCAGCACTGCCAGCTCACCACTAAACCATGGCCCTCAGCACCACATCTCCATGGATTTTCAACCCCTCCAGGGATGGTGACTCCACCACTGCCCTGGGCAGCCTGGGCCAGGCCTTGACAACTCTTTGGGGGAAGAAATTATTCCTAAAGGAATTCGCCTGCCTGTGGCAACATGGGAGACCCACGCCCCACAGATCAGATCCATAGCAATGCCCAGCAGCTGCACCACATCCTCCAGAGTCCCACACCACAGAGGGACCTTTTGTGCCAAGCTGCTATCTCCTCTTCTTCTCCTCCTCTCCATTTTCTCCCCCCTGCATTCCTCATTACAGAAGACTACCGATTCCCCAGCCTGTCTCCTGAGCTTTATATTGAAAAGGCTAAATGATATGCTGACACCTTAATTACACCCCATTGTCACAATGTAGCATGGAAGTGGGGTGAGTGATATGAGAAGAAAAGGCTGCAGCGTGCCTGGCAGCTCCTTTGAGTGCCGCTGGCAGGCTGGGAACGGCGCTAACGGGAGCTGGCGCCAGCGGCACCCACCGGCCCCGCCACCCGAGCCCAGGGCAGCCCAGAGCACAAGGTTGGGATGGCTGGGAACGGACAGGGAGGGTGAGGGGTGGTGATATCAGCGTGGCAACTCCTCCGAGCTTTCTCAGCACAGGACAGATGTGGATCTGGTGGAGCAGGTCTAGAGGAAGACAGGCTGAGGGAGCTGGGATTG
>VWZO01003712.1:657088-668880 GCA_013396975.1 Bucco capensis | reverse complement strand
ATCCAGCTCACTATATCCCACTGGGATGGGCATGGCAGAGGAAGGGGTTCCCCATCCCTGGGGAGGCACCCACTCCCCTGCTGCCATCCCCCCTCTGCCAGCCCAATGCCTGCTAATCAAAACAAATTAACTTGTATCAGCATTCATTTTACAGCCTCCATCCATCCATCCCGGCCTCATTACAGCAGTGATCCCAGGAGCCAGGGGTTTGGGCACCTCCTAATGAGGCACATGCGGTAGTAAAAGTCCTTCTAATAGGATTTATTGCCTGTAATTGGGATTGGAGGCACAGTGCCCATCGCCAGGGACAAGACCAAGGGACATGGCCAGCACTCTGCCATCAGCCTGGAAAACTGCTGCCACCAAGGCAGAGGAGCTGGGGGGAGGTCCCCTTGGATCTAGGGCATGAGGCTAAGGCTGTCCCTGAAGAGCAACCCAGTGTCCCTCCCTCCAGCAGAGCTTTCCCAAAGGATGGAGACAGTCCTGGTGATGCCAAACTGCACAAGAGGATTGGGGTTTTCCCCCAAAAGCTCCAAGTAGGGACAGTGGAGCTAACGAGGTGCTAATTGACTTCCCTGTGATATTGGGGTGCTGAGCCACATCAGACCCCTTCAACATGACAGAGTGAGGGGATTTGGATGGAGATGCAGCCCTCAGCACTGTGGAGTCATCCTCTTGAGGACACCTCAGCTGGGATCTCAGTGAGGGAGAGGTGAAAGGGGAGAAATACAATTCAAATGAGGTAGTTAAACCCACAGATTAGCAACTACAAGGTGCTGCTGGTGGGGCTTGTGAAGGGAAACACCTATTCTGCTGTCATCCTAGCTGGGAACCATCCTGGTACCTACCATCACAGCTGCTTATTCCATGCTGGTGGCTGGTGGCAGGAGCCCCTGAGGCCAGAGGGATGCTCCAGTGTGTGTTTCCCTTCGCTGAGCATCCTACTGGGAGTTGCCAGATGAGTGATGTTGCTGTGCATTGCTGGGAGGACATGGTCACCTATCACATTCCACGGCTTCATTTTGTTTGGAAGAGACCTTCAAGATCATCAGGTCCAACTTTTCACCAGCACTGCCAGCTCACCACTAAACCATGGCCCTCAGCACCACATCTCCATGGATTTTCAACCCCTCCAGGGATGGTGACTCCACCACTGCCCTGGGCAGCCTGGGCCAGGCCTTGACAACTCTTTGGGGGAAGAAATTATTCCTAAAGGAATTCGCCTGCCTGTGGCAACATGGGAGACCCACGCCCCACAGATCAGATCCATGGCAATGCCCAGCAGCAGCACCACATCCTCCAGAGTCCCACACCACAGAGGGACCTTTTGTGCCAAGCTGCTATCTCCTCTTCTTCTCCTCCTCTCCATTTTCTCCCCCCTGCATTCCTCATTACAGAAGACTACCGATTCCCCAGCCTGTCTCCTGAGCTTTATATTGAAAAGGCTAAATGATATGCTGACACCTTAATTACACCCCATTGTCACAATGTAGCATGGAAGTGGGGTGAGTGATATGAGAAGAAAAGGCTGCAGCGTGCCTGGCAGCTCCTTTGAGTGCCGCTGGCAGGCTGGGAACGGCGCTAACGGGAGCTGGCGCCAGCGGCACCCACCGGCCCCGCCACCCGAGCCCAGGGCAGCCCAGAGCACAAGGTTGGGATGGCTGGGAAGGGACAGGGAGGGTGAGGGGTGGTGATATCAGCGTGGCAACTCCTCCGAGCTTTCTCAGCACAGGACAGATGTGGATCTGGTGGAGCAGGTCTAGAGGAAGACAGGCTGAGGGAGCTGGGATTGGTCAGCCTGGAGAAGAGAAGACTTCGGGGGGAACTATTAGTGACTTTCCAGTACCTAAAGGGAACTTACAAGAAGGCTGGAGAGGGCCCGTTTGCAAAGGCCTGCAGTGAAAGGACAAGGGGCAATGGTTTGAAATTGGAGAGGAGTAGATTTAAACTGGACATTAGAAAGAAGTTCCTCCCCACGAGGGTGGTGGAACACTGGCCCAGGTTGCCCAGGGAGGTGGTTGAGTTCCCATCCCTGGAGGCATTGCAGGTGAGGCTTGCCAGGGCTCTGGGCAAGCTGCTCTAGTTGGGGATGTCCCTGGCCACTGCAGGGGGGTTGGACTAGATGAGCTCCAGAGGTCCCTTCCAACCCAAACCATTCTAGGATTCTATGAAGGTGATCTAAGGATTGGAAGCTCTCTGCTGTGAGGACAGGCTGAGAGAGATGGGATTATGCAGCCTGGAGAAGACTCCAGGGAGAACTTCTTGCAGCCTTTCAGTAATTAAAGGGGATGATAAGAAACATGGAGAGAGATCTTTTAGCAGGACCTGTTGTAACAGAACAAGGGGGGATGGTTTGAAACTAAGAGTGGGAGATTTAGCTTAGATAGAAGACATTTTTTACACTGAAGGTGGTTAGACCCTGTCCCAGGTTGCCCAGAGAGGTGGTAGATGTCCCATCCCTGGCATCTTTTCAGGTCAGACTTTGTGGGGCTCTGAGCAACCTGCACTAGCTGCAGATGTCCCTGCTGCCTGCAGGGTGGTTGGACTAGATAACCTTGAAAGGTTCCTTCCAACTAAACTAGTCTGTGAGTCTATGACGTGACCAAGGCCAGGCAGTGTGGGTGGCCCCATCCCTGCTCTGTCCCTCACCCTGGGCTGCTCTGCCAGCTGAGGCCATGGGAGGATTTGGGCCCTGGCTGCCAGGAGCAGTGAGGTTGCCTCTTTGGCTCAGACCCCAGGCAGGCAGAAATGTGCCAATTAAGCAATCGCTCCTGATTAGCAAGGGCTTGGGGACTGCATTGTGCTGGGAGAGCCTTGCCCTCTGCTGCACGCTGTGTTTTCACAGTCAGCATGGTCCCAGCCACAGCACCACCAGCTCCCAGACATCCCCACAGCTGATGGCTCCCAGCCTCCTGCCAGCTCCCACCACTGCAGTGATGGAAAACCATGCCCAGCTAAAAATAACCACCTCCTCCTGTCCATTGTCACCACTGTCATAGAGTTGGTGGCTCCCTGGGCTTAGCTTTGCCTTCTCAGCAGCCAAGTGTGTTGGCCCAAGGGGGTATTGGGGTCCCTGAAGCCTGGTTGGGGTGTAGATGAAGCCTGGCCATGCCTTGGTGGGGACCAAGCTGTGTAAGACCCTCTAGGTCTGTGGAACCCCCAGAGCCTCCTGCCCCAAGGTGCCTTGGTTGTACCTTGGTGTCCTAGTTGGAGTCAGAACAAGCTATTCCATTCCATATTCACCCCATTCGGGATAAAACTGAGGGCCAGTCCCTGAAACTTTCACACCAAACTTGGGCTTTGGGATCTCTTCCATAAAGCCTAAGACCCGAACAAGGCAGGTGCAGGATTAAGCTATTTAGCATCTGATTAACAGCCAATACAAAAAGGAGAGTTTGGTGCCTCCACTCTCTCTGAACGTTGAGCACCTGAGCCATCTTTGGGGTGATGGAGTGGGAACTCTCCTGGTGAGAATCAGCAGCCCAGCTCTGCTGTTGCAGGATTCTCTCTGTTCTGCCTTCGATCTGAACGCAAGAATTCCTGAATCCAGTTCCAGGATGCAGCCCCTGAGTCTGATTCCTATCTGCTGCTGAGTCCTTCTCCTACAGCATCAGTGCTGATGGGGATGCAGTTGCCATCAAGAGGTGTTTGGGTTTGGTGTTGGTTCTGTATATATTTGTGTATGTTTCATTTTTCTTGTTATTATTTTCACTGAAGTAGTTTATCTTTCTATTTCCAGTCCACAAGTCTCTCTCTCTCTGTTAATTCCCTTTTATTTTTCCCCCCTTCCTGGAGTTAGGGAAAAGGGACTAATAGTGAGCATCCACCCTCAGGTGGGGGCAAACAAGAGCAGACAAGGAACCAGGAGCCAATTTACATGCAAATGTCCTTATTAATCAAGGACAAGAGGAGGAATGAGCAGAAAACACCAAACACAAGGGCAGAGCGTTTTTTACACCGGATGCTTTTCAAAGTTGCTAATGAGGCATCAGCAGCTCTTTTCATAGCCAGATTATTTGCTGTCTGGATTCTCCAGCGATCCCGTCTCCTCCCGGAGCTGGGGCTGGGGCTCCCTCTGCTTCTCAGCATGGCCCAGCCCAGCCAGGCGCCTGAGCCCAGCATGGCCCCAGCCCCAGGCTGCCTGAAAGCAGCGAAAGCAGAGCAGGGACGTGACAGCACTGTTAGGGATGAGAGAGGTGCAGGGTCTGCTTGGCAGCACTGGGGCTGAGCCCACAGCTCTCTGCCGCAGCGTGGGAGGATGTGATGTGCTCACTCTGTCCTGCTCTGGCCTCACTGTCCCCAGACTCGGTCCCTAGCTGCCATCCCCAGAGCTTGGCTGGGATGTGGAATCATAGAATCATGGAATGGTTTGGGTGGGAAGGGAACTTTCAAGGTCATCTAGTCCAAACCCCTGCAGGCAGCAGGGACATCCTCAACTAGAGCAGGTTGCTCACAGCCCCAGACAACCTGAGCTGGGATGGTTCCAGGGATGGGACATCTCCCACCTCTCTGGGCAACCTGGAACAGGCTCTCACCACCCTCATTGTGAAAAATTTCTTCCTTCTAACTAGTCTAAATCTCTCTCTTTTAGTTTGAAACCATCACCCCTTGTCCTGTCACACAGGCCCTGATAAAAAGTCTCCATCTTTCTTATCATCCCCTTTAAGGACTTGAAAGGCTGCAAGAAGCTCTCCCTGGAGCCTTCTCTTCTCCAGGTTGAACAACCCCAACTCTCTCAGCCTGCACAGAGGATGTGTTCCCATCTCCATCACTCAAGATCACTTCATCTTCTCCCAGTGTCAGGAGAGCCTGGGAACCCTCCCAAAACTGCCACCTAGAAAGACACTGTCTTCATCTTCCATGCCTTTATACTTGTGTCCCCACGCTGCCTGGTGTGGGATGAAGACCCTGGATGACCTCTTCTGCTGTGGGCATTCTTCTCCCAGGATTCTTCCTTCTTCCAGCAGTCCTGACCTGCTCCCACTGTGCTGATTCCTGCAGGAGGCTTTGTCTGCTGCCTTTAATCTGATTTTGTGCAGTTCAGCTGCAGGAACATTAGCCTGCATCTGAGAGCCTTGGGAGAGGAGGGGGAGAGCAAGCTGGGGAGGGCTCCAGAGGGTCTCAGAGTCCTCACTGCAGCACTTGGAGAGGAAGAAACATCAGAGGGAGCTTTGAGAAAAGGACCTCTGCGGCCATTGCCCCAGTTGGGTTGATTTCTTGGTCTCCAGCTTGTGATGGAATGGCTGCAGAGAGACTGGGAAACTGGGAAGGAAAGTGACACCTGCACTCCCCAAGCTGTCCCTGTGGTCCCTACAGTCCAGCCATGTCCTGCTGAGGGACCCCAACCAGCTTGTCCCTGCTGGGTCACCATGTGCCTGGTCCTGCTCCCAACCCTGCAGGACGATCTGCTTCCTGTGCAAGCAAGAAGGATGTTGGCACCTGGCAGAGAGGCTGATATGAGTCCCTCAAGCTCCCTGATCTGGAGCTGCCACTAGCTCCCTGGGCAATGGGATGTTTGGGGACAGCAGGATGCTTGGGGACACCAAGAACAGTTGGATTCTTAGGGATATTGAGGATGGTGGGATGCTTGGGGACAATTGAGGGCAGTGGGATGCTCAGGGATGCCCAGAGCAGCAGGATGCTTGAGGATATCCTGGGTAGCAGGATGCTCAGGGACACTGAGGGCACCTGAGGCCACAGCACTCACCTGGCAGCTGCAGGACAGGAGAGAAGTGGTCCTATCCTTGCCATACTGGCCCAATCCCATCCTCAGCTGCCTGAGGAAAAGCAGGAGCTGGGATTTCACAGCTAAAAAAGCTGAGCCTGCTTTGTGTCCCTCAGCAGCTGCTTTCCCTGCTGCAAGGCAGAGCCAGAATTAAAAAACTACTAATAAAAGCACCAAAGTAGTCAAAATAAAATAGACTCGTTACAATGAACCCAACCTGAACAAACAAACACTGCCATGATTCAATTAATGAAGCAGTTAAGCATATAATATTGTTAAGCAAAGCAAAACAGCCTTTTGATGTGTTAATCATACTTGTGCCTGGCAAGAAAAATCACTGAAAGCAAAGAAATCTGGGCCCCCAGCTTCAGGAGGGGGTGGGAAGTGACACAAGGGTGACAGCTGGTGGGTGTGGGGAGCAGGGTGAGGGTCTCCAGTGTGTGTGGGGGGGTGGGATGGGGCTGCTGGGGACCTGCCTCATACCTTGGCATGTGGAACACATCTCCTGATTTGTTTGTTTCCATTTTGTTGAAGTGTTGGCAGTTTCTGAGCAGCTCTGGGGTTTATACAAACCATTCTCCTAGTAGGGAAGATCTAATATTGGAGGTTTGGGGCAAATTTTGCTGTTGGAAGAGAAAATATGATGGGAGGTGTGTGGAGCAGCAGGAGGTGAGGTCCCCAACATCAGCTGGAGCAGCAAGGGGATGTTTCATCTCAGGGTTCTTCCAGTGCTTCTTGGAGTGTTCCCACCTATTCCTTCTCCATTCCCATTGGAAATCTCAGCCCTGAGAGTGGAGGAGCAGGCTGGTGAGGTGGAGGGGGCTGCCTGGAGGACAGGGATTGCTGGGTAGGCTCAGCCCCATATCAGCCAGCAGAGAAGCCACTGCTTGGTCTCTGTGGGCACAGTGTCAGGGAGAGCTGCCTCCTCTTATTTAGCTCCCCCCAAATGTGATTGATTTAGACTTATTTACCCCTTCCTCAGAGGGAGCTTGGCCCCACAACCCCACAAGAATAGCTGGCAACACCCATGCTCCTCACAACACCCATGGGGACAGCACTGGTGTCCCTAGAACCAACCCTGGGGACATGTGGTGGCTGGTGGGGTCGTGGGGATATTGGGGTCCCCAGGGCACCCCATGGCACAGTATGGCTCCCAGCCCCCAGCACACAGCACAGGCTGCAGCAGATAGTGCCATAAATCATGGTGACACCTCGTCGGGGCAGGACGGGGACGGTGACAGGGACCATCCATCTGCATGTCACCCACGCTGAACTGCTGGGGGGGGGATGCTGGCCATATCCACAGCAGCTCTGCCAGGTTGACAACCTTGGGATGGTGGAGGTGGGAAGTGGGTTTTCCCTCTGGAAGCTCTGGAGATGGCAGCATGTCCAACATCATCCTGTGATGGGGCCAGATCCTGGTCTGGGAGGAGTGGGACACCAGCATCACTCACTTGTGCAGTCAGACAAACAACACAAGAGTGCTGCCAGGGCCAGGCTGGAAGAATTGCCCTCAGAGTCAACAGAAAGTCCATCAAACACTTCATGAAGTACAACAAGGGCAAGTGTAGGGTCCTGCACCTCAGAAGGAATAACCCCACGGACCAGGATAAGTTAGGGATTGACCTGCTGGAAAGCAGCTCCAAGAAGAAGGACTTGGAAGGTCACCATGAGCCAGCAATGTGCCCTCATGACCAAGAAAGCAAATGATCTCCTGGGGTGGATTAAGAAGAGTGTGAACAGCAGGTCAAAAGAGGTTCTCATCCCTCTCTGCTCTCCCTTAGTCAGGCCACAGCTGGAATCCTGGGTCCAGTTCTGGAGTCCAGCAGAGGCTCCCAAGATGCTGAGGGGACTGGAGCATCTCTGGGAGGAGGAAAGGCTGAGAGCCCTGGGGCTGCTTAGCCTGGACAAGAGCAGAGCTAGAGGGGAGCTGCTCCATGCTGAGCAAGGGCTAAAGGGTGCAGGGGGCAAGAGGCTGGGGCCACACTCTGCTCAGTGACAGACCAAGGGGGAATGGGCACAAACTGGAACCCAGGAGGTTCCATCTGAACAGGAGGCAAATCTTTTTTGGTTGTAAGGGTGCCAGAGCCCTGGCCCAGGCTGCCCAGAGAGCTTGAGGAGTCTCCTTCTCTGGAGAGATTCCAAAGGCACCTGGAGGTGATGCTGGGCAAGCTGCTGTGGATAACCCTGCTGGAGCAGGGGAGTCCAACTGGATGATCTCCAGAGGTCCCTTCCCACCCCTACCAAGCTGGGATTCCGGGATCTGGTGAAATTGTCAACTCAAAAGCGGTTCTGGAGCAATTAAGTGGTTTCTCAGCAGCTCAAAGCACTTGTTAATGGGGGCTTGAACCAATCCCATGGGATCTTGAATCCCTTGGAGGGGGCTGGGTGGGTGCTGCTCAGCCTTCACTCCACCTTCCCTCCTCCTCCCAGCAGCAGCAATTGAATAATTGATGCCATTTGAATAACGGCAGGATTCCTAACGCTCCTGAAATGTAAAGATGAAAAGGGATGTGAGGCACAGCTGACGGCAAACAGTTGTTCCTCAGCGTTGGGGCAGGTGCTGCAAGGAGGTGCCAGTGCCTGAGAGCAGGTTAAGGAGAGGGGAGGAGGGTGCTGGAGTCAGGACGAGATCCAACATTTCCACCCAAGTCAGCAGAGCCAGCCCTGGTATGGGGCTCACCATGCTGCTCTTCACCCTGCCAGAGCCTGTGGCTGTGCCACTGTCAGCCCCTCTCACTAGGGGATGCTGCTCTCTGGGGGGGTATGGCAGATTTGGGCGGGGGGTGTGGGGTNNNGGGGGGGTGGGAGGTTGGGGGGGGGGGGGGTTGGAGTGAGTTTTATAAAGCCCAGCACTGCATCTCAGTGACATGAGTTAGGAGGTGAACCCACTATGGTACCCATCACACTGCCACAGCACTCACCACACTGCCACAGCTCCCATCACATCACCATGGCACCCATCACACCACCATGGCACCCATCACACCACCATGGCACCCATCACATCACCATGGCACCCATCACACCGCCAGAGCACCCACCACACCACCATGGCACCCACCACACCACCATGGCACCCACCACACCACCATGGCACCCATCACATCACCATGGCACCCATCACACCGCCAGAGCACCCATCACACCACCATGGCACCCACAATACCACCAGGGCATCCATCACACCACCATTCACCATTCACCTCCTACCTTGCATCAAACAGAGTTTGCTGAATGATTTCTCCAGCTAATTCCATCAAGTTTAATCTCAATTCTCCCCTGGGTGCCTACAAAGCTGCTGGCTCCTGCCTGAACCCCTTACTCCCACTGCACCCCCAGGGCCACCACATCCACGCTTCCTCTCCCACCCACACCCCTAGAAGATGCTCTTGGGGAGCAAGTGCTGGAGGAGCAGCAACCCCCTGGGAAAAGCCAAGGCAGGAGTTTTTCCCAGCTGTAGGTGCCTTTCCATGCTGGCTGGGCTCTGGCTCTGGTGCCTGCTGGAGCACTCCTGGCTGCTGGCAGTGACAGTGATGCTGCTCCCGCGATGGCTCCATTGAATCCCACGCCATAAATAACAGCACAAAAGACTTGCTGAAGTTCTCCAAGCTGCCTTTGCTGAGCAGCCTCCAGGCACTGTTTGTGAAGAGAGGTTATTAAATTGATTTTTTTTTCCCTTTTCTTATTTTTTTTTCCCCTTTACATGCTCAATGAACATTAAAATTAAAGTTCTGCTCAGCCTCCCCCTGGGGCGAGGAAGGGTTGTGGCTCACCAGGGGGATGCCCACGTGCCAGCACCGTGCATGGAAACCAGAGTGGCTCTGCCACACTGGAAGGTTGATCCTGGCACCACCAGGGTGTGTGGGATGGATCCTGGTGTGGCTGGAGAAGGAGGACCTTGGTCCTGAGTGCTGGGGGGGTTCCCAGGACCAGCAAGCTTCCAGAAGAGGGACTGGGAGCATCATGAGGTGGAACAGGAGGATGGATGTAGGGAGAGGGGTGAAGCCTCAGTCTGAGATCAAACAACCCCAAAGCATGCAGTGGCCTGATCCAGTGCCAGATTGTCTCCTGACTGTGTTGTTGTCCCCAAAGGTCAAGCCTGCTCCCAGCATCACAGAGCAGCCACCACAGTCAGAGCAAACCAGGCACCCATGAGCTTGGGGATCAGCCATCGATGGGTGGCACAGGGAGGGACACAGCAGCACTGGCTTCATTAGGGTGACTGATTGCTGGTAGCAGAGTGGATGGAGAGTTGTAGGTAGGACCAGGGCAAGTGGGTGGACCATGGCTCTGCTGCTGGGGCACAGCTGGTGCTGTTCAGGGCACAGCTGGGGCTGTTTGGGGCACAGCTGGGGCACAGCTGGGCACTGCTCAGGTTGTGCAGCATCATGAAGGGAGTGAGGAGTGGCTGCAGGGAGGTGACAGCTCCTTCATCTCACTGGGGTCAGGGTCCCAGGGCTTGGCCTCATGGTGGGGGCTGGGGGTCAGGAAGAGTCTCCCCCTCCTTCCTCCTCCTCCTCCTCCCTCCTCCTCCCACTCCAGCCCCAAGGACTCGAATCATTGCCTAATTTAGAAAAATGACGGGGAGACAGTTTTCCACTGACACAGTCACTACTGAAAATTTACTTCAAGGTTCATTGTTGGCAATGTCAAAAGTGATGAAAACCAATAAAAAGAACCAGCCCAGCATGAATGTCTGGGTGACAGCGCGCGGGGGGAGCCGCCCCAGCCCCCTCGCCGCAGCCTGAGCCTCTACAGATAAAAGGTAATTGAAATGTTAGTTCCATTAATATTTCAGCGTGCCCCACATCTGACAGCCACGCTCCTCACGCGCTCTCAGCCCTGTCTCTTTAGCTCCCTGGCTACTGGGGAGGGGGAGGAGGAGGTTTCCCACAGCCCACAGCCCAGCGTGGGTGTTGGGCAGGGTTGGGTGACACAGAGGGGGTGTGTCACCCCAAGCAGCACTGGAGTGGGGTTCCTGGAGCTGATACGTGATGCTCATCGTTTCCTGTGCTGCAACCAAGCTCAGCTCTGGTCCTCAGCAGCTTGAGCTCAACCTGGCATCAGATCCAGGGTTGGGGAAGAGTTCCTCACAGGGTGCCATGTGCTGTGGGCTGGCATGGCAGCATGTCACACACTGGGCACTGGGACAGCACATGCTGTGCACTGGGACATCACACATTGTGCACTAGGACATGACACACTGTCCACTAACACATCGCTCACCCTGCACCAACCAGCACATTACACACCATGCACAACACAACTCACACCATGCACCAACCCATCACACACCATGACCAAGCCATCACACAACATGCACCAGCTCATCACACAGTTTGCACTAGCACATCCCAACATCATGCATGGCACAATTCACACTATGCACCAGCACATCCATACCATGAACCAACACATCCATAGCATGAACCAGCACATCCATACCATGAACCAGTACATCCATACCGTGAACCAGCACATCCATACCATGAACCAGCACATCCACACCATGAACCAGCACATCCATACCATGAACCAGTACATCTGTACCATGAACCAGCACACCCACACCATGAACCAGCACATCCACACCATGAATCACCACATCCACACCATGAATCACCACATCCACACCATGAACCAGCACATTCACACCATGAACCAGCACATCCACACCATGAACCAGCACATCCACACCATGAACCAGCACATCCACACCATGAACCAGCACATCCATAGCATGAACCAGCACATCCACACCGTGAACCAGCACATCCACACTGTGAACCAGCGCATCCACACCATGAACCAGCATATCCACAGCATGAACCAGCACATCCACACCATGAACCAGCACATCCATACCATGAACCAGTACATCTGTACCATGAACCAGCACACCCACACCATGAACCAGCACATCCACACCATGAATCACCACATCCACACCATGAACCAGCACATTCACACCATGAACCAGCACATCCACACCATGAACCAGCACATCCACACCATGAACCAGCACATCCACACCATGAACCAGCACATCCATAGCATGAACCAG
>VWZO01003712.1:636775-654600 GCA_013396975.1 Bucco capensis | reverse complement strand
GGTATGGGGTGTGGGGGGGGGGGGGGGGGGGGAGGGGGAAGAAGAAGAAATATATAACATTGCCCTGGATGCATTTATCATCATCACAAGTTCCTTCCCAACCCTTCCTCATGTGGCACTGCCAGGCAGGACCACACAGACTGCCAGAGTGGCTTTTCCTAGCAACTTTAAATGGCTTTTTTCCTTCTGCTGGGTGCCCACAGGGAGCAGGGTGATGCAGGACCCACCAGAGCCTAGCTCCCACTCTTCCTTCCCTGCCCCAGGGATTGCACAGTACCCAAGTGAAGTAGCACTGAGCACAGGAAAATGAAGAGTAAAATACCCCTGTGTAGAGTAAACTGTCCTTATGCAGAGGAAAATACTCCTATGAGGGCTAAAATATCCCTATCCCTATGTGAAGTATCCCTATGTAGGGTAAAATACTCTTATGCAGGGTATAATACTCCTATGAAGAGTAAAATATCCCTATGCAGAGTAAAATACTCCTGTGTAGAGTAAAATGGTCCTATATAGAGTAAAATGCCCCTATGCAAAGAAAAATACTTCTATGTAGAGTAAAATGCCCATATGGAGATCAAAATACTCCTATATAGAGTAAAATATCCATATGGAGAGCAAAATACTCTTATGTAGAGTAAAATATCCATATGGAGAGCAAAATATTCCTATGTAGTGTACAATATCCCAGTGCAGAATAAAATACTCCTATGCCTAGTAATATACTCCTGTGTAGATTAGAATATCTCTATGTAGAGTAAAATACTCCTGTGCAGGGCAGAATATCCTCTGCATAGGAAAATACACCTGTACACACTAAAATAACCCTGTGCACAGGGAAACACACCCAATCCCACTGCAGATCCCAGGCTTGCTGCTGGCACATGGTTCCCAAGGGCATTTTGTGCCCCTCCAGCATCATTGTGGAGCATGGTGGCATCTACCCCATGTGTCCAGCCACCCTGGAGGAGTGTAGATTTCAGGTGATGGCCATGTAATCCCCATCAGAACGTGAGTAAAACTCTTCCCCCAGTTCTTATTTCCAGGCTGATCATATAAAGCGTCTGATAAGCAGTTGATGACTTCTCCCCCCCCCCCCCCCAGCCCCATGCCCCAATTTGCATACAATAAATATTGCCCTCGGAAGCGTGCCGGGGAGAGCTGAACCTCTGCTCATGCTTTATGGATGAGGAATAAACACCAGCTCAAGTTTGCATAATCAAGACCAGATTTAATTTGTGAGCTCTTCCAACTCAGGTCTCTGGCTGTAATCAGGCTCTGCGTGTGCCTCTGACAATCAGGTGGAAAATATCTTCATTAAGTGGCTGTTGGCTTCTGGAGCTGACATTTGTAGAATCATGGAATGTCCTGAGCTGGAAGGGATCATTGAATCCAACTCCTGTCTGTGCAGAGGACAACTGTTCAAAATCACACCATGTGTCTGAAGGGGTTGTCCAAATGCTTCTGGAATTCTGTTAGCCTTGGTGCTGTGACTTCTTCCCTAGGGAGCCTGTTCCAGTGCTTGTCCTAATAGCCAACCTAACCCTCCCCTGGCACAGCTTCATGCTGTTCCCTTGGGTCGTGTCACTGGTCACCAGACAGTTACAGACCATAGAATCATAGAATCCTAGAATGGTTTGGGTTGGAAGGGACCTCTGGAGCTCATCTAGTCCAACCCCCCTGCAGTGGCCAGGGACATCCCCAACTAGAGCAGCTTGCCCAGAGCCCTGGCAAGCCTCACCTTGAATGCCTCCAGGGATGGGAACTCAACCACCTCCCTGGGCAACCTGGGCCAGTGTTCCACCACCCTCGTGGGGAGGAACTTCTTTCTAATATCCAGTTTAAATCTCCTCTTCTCCAATTTAAAACCATTGCCCCTTGTCCTTTCACTGCAGGCCTTTGCAAACAGGCCCTCTGCAGCCTTCTTGGAAGTTCCCTTTAGGTACTGGAAGGTCACTAGTAGGTCCCCTGAAGCCTTCTCTTCTCCAGGCTGAACAATCCCAGCTCCCTCAGCCTGTCCTCAGAGCAGAGGTGTTGCAGCCCCTGAGCATTCTCGTGGCCTCCTCTGCACCTGCTCCATCAGCTCCATGTCCTTTGTGTGTTGAGGGCTCCAGAACTGGACCCAGTATTGCAGAGGAGGTGTGAGCAGAGCAGAGTGCAGTGGCAGAATCACCTCTCTGGCTCTGCTGGCCACGCTTCTCTTGCTGCAGCCCAGGATGCCATTGTGCTTCTGGGCTGCCAGCGTGCACTGTTTGCTCATGGCCACCATGCTGAGGTCTCCCCTCAGTCTCCTCGTCTCCAGGCTGAACAAACCCAGTGACTTCAGGCACTCCTCACATGACTTCCTCTCTAGACCTTGAGCTGCCAGTGCTGCAGCCCAGAGATGCCACAGCAGGACAGAGCATGGCCAGTGAGCACCACTACCTCCCCTTCCCCTCAGCTTCACACACAACTCCTGAGAAGTTCCCTTTGCTGCCTCTAAATTTGTCGACCTTAGCTTCCTTCTGCATGCTAATATATGCAAAAAAAACCACTGGAGCTCCTATTAAAATGCCATGAAAATCTAATGAAATTAATGTCAGCAACAAATATTACCTAATGGAAGAGCCTCTGGGAAAAAAAAAAAAAAAGAGGAAAAATAAAGAGTGCAAATATATATTTGCACATATTTAAAGGATTCTGTCAAGCAGTTTAGCTTCACAGTTTAGATTCTATTAAAAAGGAGGAGGAAGCACCAAACCCAAACCCAACCCCAGCAGAAGAGCTTTGGTGAATTATATTTTTAATCTCTATGAAAACTGATATCATTGCTAATAGTCTTAAGACTCTCTCAGTTGTTCTGGATGCTCAGGTAGAGGAGTCCAAAGAGCTCATCCTGTGAGCATCATGTCCAGCAAAGAGCTCATCCTGTGAGCATCACGTCCAGCAAAGAGCTCATCCTGTGACCATCATGTTCAGCAAAGAGCTCATCCTGTGAGCATCACGTCCAGCAAAGAGCTCATCCTGTGAGCATCACGTCCAGCAAAGAGCTCACCCAGTGACCATCACGTCCAGCAAAGAGCTCATCCTGTGAGCATCATGTCCAGCAAAGAGCTCATCCTGTGAGCATCACATCCAGCATAGAGCCCATGCATCCAGTGAGCATCCTACCCAGTGAACATCCCATGTGCCACACATTGTGTCTGGGGAGCATCACATGCAGTGATTCTCCTGTCTGGAGAGCAGCCCATCTGATGTCCAGAGAGCATCCCCATCCACAGGCAGCCTGTTTTGAGCAATGCATCCATGCAGCATCCTGTTTGCTCTCAAATGTGAATATTTGAGACTTCTTTTATCCATAGATGTGTATAAATATATATGAAGCTCTATTTTATACTTCTATAAAAATGAAGTTTATTTTCCACCATCAGCATGGCCAGAAAAAAAAGTGGCACGATTTCACCTGGAAAACATTAGGATGAATATTCTGACACCACCATCCTCCCAGGAGCCATCTGCCTCCCCTGGAGGAGGGGGTTCACTCTTCATTTTCAAACCCCTCACCCAAATCCCTCCCACTTTGCCCATTTCTCTTCCCAAATCCAAAATAACTCCAGCAGTATCTGCTCAGCTCTTCCAGAAAGGGAATTGTTCAATATTTCTCTGCGAGCTGTGGGATGTCTGCTGTTAGTGAGCACATTAAACAGGGGTATAAATTGATAATGAGAGGCCCTGAAATGAATGGTGGTGCTTATCATTTATGGATGGAATAATTAAAGATACTTCTAGTTGGAGGTTTGACATGGTCCCTGCAAATTGTCCTCCATGGAAGAAGAGTTGAACCACCTTCACCTGGGCTGGAGGACCCTCCAGAGGATGCTGCTGCTGTGATACTGGAAGGACATCCCCCATCCCACCCCATACTCCTTCTTCACCAGGCTGAGAGGTGAAGAATTTGGAGATTTAAGCTTTTCTTTCTTAGTTTGCTGTGCTTTAGGGTGACTTTCTGCCATGCTTGGGTACTACACGAGATGCCTGTGGAGCTCGTAGGTGATCGCTCTGCTCGCTCAACACAAGGCTTTGGGGATGCCCCCAAAAACACTCAAGCATCCTCTGAGATGCTCCCAGGACCTTAATTTTAGAGAATTTGAGTTAAAATAGGCTGGAGGGTATGGGGCTAGGTGAGGGGGCTCTACAGCCTGAGAATGGAGGATGTGAGGCTGGGTGAGGTGGTTCTGCACCCTCGGGGCCCATGTCCTCCAGCATCATCCTATTTTAACTCTTATCATCTAAAAAACTGTAACCATGGCAACCTCTGCAGGTGAGACTCATTACAGTTAATCCCCCTAATTACAAACTACCTCTTCAATCAGTTGTAATTACTTTGGGGACACAGTTAACCTCTCATTAGAGACGCACGGCCACTTTCCTTTTTTTTTCTTTCTTCTTAACCCAAAAAAACCCAAAAAACACAAACAGTAGTAATTTAGTACCACCAGCACTCCAGGCCACTTTTCCCCTCTCCTCTTCCCCCCTCCCTTTCTCCTCCTCTCCCTTTTCCCATCTTTTATGCCACCACAATCTCATCCCTGTCATTAACCAGGAATGGTTGTCATGACAATTAATCATTCAATCCCTCATCAGCAACTTTTGCCAAATGTCACCCTGCTCTTGATCAAATGAGAAGGGAAAATTAAATGAATCCATTCAGCATCCCTGGTATTTGTGTCTAGGGTTTTTTTTTTGGGGGGGGGGAGGGAGGGTATGTTGGAGATCACCCAACTGCTGGGATGGAGACCTAGAGCATCTCTCTTGGGTCTGGGGTGACTTCCTAGGTGTCCCCACAATGCTGGGGATCACCTTTGGGAATCCCTGACTTGATAATCCAGCCCCTAAGGCCACATCAGGTCACTGCCTGTCCTTACCACAGCCACGCAGATGTGCCACCTCCAGATGTGTCATGCCCAGATGTGCAGTGGTGATGATGGCTCAGCCAGCCAGGTCAAGGCAGGTGACCTCCAGAGCAGAGCAGAGCAGAGCACTTGTTCCTCTCTGTGCCCCAATTTTGCAAGTAATCCTCTCTCCCATCATTTTCCTTTTAAACCTGTAATTAGCTGGAGTCATTTGCTGCATGCAAATCCCCAGCCCTTAATTACTGGTGCTAACCTTGAGCAGCACTGAGACTCCCAACGGTGTGGCCCCATCCTATCCTCATCTCATCGCCATCCCATCCTCATGCCCATGCTCATCCCTAGCCCAACCTCCATCCCCTATCCCTGTCTCCATCCCCATGGCAGTGCCAGATCCCTCTGCAGCCCCTAGCCCTGGCCTGGGGCTTGCATGTGGTCTGGGGACTACAAGGAGCTCTTGTCCCACAAAGAAGTTGTTGAGGTCTCAGCACCATCAGCAGGTGATGAGCTCTGCACCATCCTGCTGGCCCTCAAGAGAGGTCATGGAGCCCTGGGATGGGGCAGAGGGAGGGTGCTGGCACCATAGAGAACCCTAGAGCACCCCAAGGCAACCCATGGCACCCTGAGGTTATGGCTCACCCCACGGGGGGGGGGATGTCCCCATGATCTGAACAGCCCTACAGTGGGAGGCTGGGCAGGCCTGAGCCCATTCCCTCCAGGAACTTTCACTGTGACTCAATTAGAGGAGATTGTAAAATCCCATTAGGAGAGTTGGCATTTAAAGCCTGATGCCTTTGGACAGAGAGTCTCTCCCTGACTCAGGGAAATCGATTATCCATCAGGAGGGGGGAGTTGGGACATGCTGCTCACACTGTGAACACCACGAGCATCCCTCCAGTAGCCCAGGGAAGCCCTGGATGGGCCAGGAGCTGGAGGCTCCTCTGGGTGTTGCCTGGCTCCAGCATTGGGCAGGGCAGGGTGCTCATCCCAGGGTGGGTGCCCATGGAGCTCCCTCTCCAGCGTGGGGCCAGGGGGATGCTGTGAGGCTGATCCCATCCTCCCCTCCTGGAACAGCATGGCTCAGAGAGGTTTTTTTCTTCTATTTAAAAGCCTCAATTGTGAATTGCTCTCCTGTTTACTCACACGTGCGTGGCTCAGCTCAGCTCCTGCCTGGATGAGTCCATCTGCTGCCCAAAGCCCCTGGCAGCAGCAGCTCCCTCCCTCAGTGCTGCCAGGGCCATGCTGGCTCCCTGGGTGCAGGATGGGTGACACCCTTCAGCATCACCTCCCTGGGACAGCATGGGAAGTGTCACTTTGCCTTAAGCTCACTTCTTTCCGCTCCGTGTCCCACCACTCTCCCAGCACCTCGAGGCAGCTGGAATCCAGCTCTGGGGGATGGGATCACTCTTATATTGAGGTGTCCTCCAAGAATCCCTCTGACAGGGCCAACTTCCCTCTGGGAACAAGGAGAGGCACCTCCAGGCAGTGTGGGCAGTGTTGGATTGTGGTGTTGTCCTTCCCTCCCTGCCTGTCCCATCTACCTGGTGAGCCCTTGATGAATTCCCTGCAACCTGGAGTGTGCCAATGAGGAATAATCCTGGCGAGCTGTGTGCTGACAAATTGATTTGCCAGAGTATCATCACTGTGATTATCACCCAGCTTGGGCTCAGGGGCTGCTCTCCTCCAGAGACTCTTCAGCCACAGGAGAATCTCAGGCAACTGGGATGCTCCTGGGATGCTCCATGGGGCTGCTGGTAGCCAGCAGCACCATGATGCTCAGAGCAGAAGGGACCCAGAGGGAGGCAGGATGGTGCCTGAGAGTGGGATGAGTGGGGACAGTCCCTGCAGGGATGGGGACAGTCAGAGATGGTGTTGTGACAGGTGATGACTGGGATCCAGCATCTCTCCTGTTCTTTGGGTGACATCCCCTGAGCTGACAGCAGATCTCCCCAAACCTGCCCTTGCCCTCCCAGCTCCACACAGGCAGAAGAAGCCTGGGGAGAATCATTCTCATCCCCTGAGCACCCTAGTGATGGTGGAGCAGCACCAATTCCTGCTCCCCAAAACTCTGCTTGAGCCCCTCTACCACTGGGTCAGGATTCCTGCCTTCCTGAGAGTACCAGGAGAGAGCCCCTTGTGGTTCTGGGGGGAGAAGAGCTACCTGGAGCTGTGGGATTCAGACCAGGGATGAGATCCAACAAGAACCACGAGACCAAATGAGGAGTATAGGAGATCTTCAGCCCTCTGACCCAGCAGGGTCTGGGGATGAGGAGTTCAGATAGGGTCAGCAGGGATGGAAAAACCAGGATGGAGCATCAATTCCCACCACCTTGGCTCATCCTGGCTCTGGCAGCCACACAGCTCCTCTGGTCTCACTGGTGACTTGTTGCTGCTGAGCTGGGCAAGCAGGAGCTTGGGCAGGAGCCCAGAGCTGTGCTGCTGCTGCTGCCTCTCCTCAATTCTTTATGGCACTGCATCTGTAATAGCTTTACAGAGCCCATTTAATGTGCTCCCAGACATGAAGTGCTGTCTAATCAGCACATTTAGGAGAATTGCCCACATCCTGGTCTCGCTGCTATAAAACAGTGCCCACAGAAGCATCTGTAATTAATGCTTCTTTTTCCCTCTTCTGTTTTGTGTGTGTGTGTGTGTGTGTGTGCTCTCTCTCTCTCTCTCTTTCTCTCTCTCCCACTGAATCAATTTCTAAAGCGTGGACTTCCTCTGCTCTGGAGCTTTTAGGCTGTTTTACTCCAGCATCTGAGGTGACTAGGCAGCACTCATCAATTAAGCAGCTGCAGATAATGGATGCTTCAGAGGGAAAAACACAGCCTGGATTCCCAGAAATGATCAATGCACATTTTTTTCTCACCAAAAAAAAAAACAACAACCCAACAACCAAACCCCACACAGCCTCATATGTCCTCACTCTGGGCTCCTCTCACCCTCCTGAGGCCATCAAAAAGGAAAGGAGGGGGAGATGGAGAGAAAAGCAACACTTCTCTTTCCTCCTGTTTTTGGAAGGGAGAAGAGAAATCAGGCTGAGAATTGTGGGCAGAGATAATTATTGTCACCTACCTGGGCAGGAACCTGCCTGCTGTCACCTGGAGTGGGGGTGAAGTCCCTGGGGAAGACATCAAAACCAAATTGAGGGTTCTGTGCTGGTCAGGATGACCCTGGAAGGTGGGGGAGGGCATGCCAGGAGTCCCCCCACCCACCCCAGGGGGGTCCTATGTGGTCCAACCTTCAGCTGGAGCCCTCTGGGAAAGTTTGCAGGTTTTATTGCGTGAGCCGGAAGTGACTCCTCATTGGGAACAAGGAAACAAAAAGGGAGAGAAACAGGGATTGGGATGGGCTTGGGGAGGGATGGCAGGGAAAGGCCAGCTGACACCCACCCCCATCATGTCCCCTGCTCTGTTTTGGGAGACTTCAAAGCCTACCAGAGCACAAAAGCAGCTTCCTTTGCTCTTTGGCTGCACGGATCAAAGCTCTGTGGAAAGCTCGGTGATGCGCGATGCCCACAGACCCTCCCCAAGCCCCCCAGCTCCCAGCCATGCTTCCAGCATTGCCACTTCCTTCCCTATCCCCACTGCCATGGGATACAACAGGAGCTGAGTCCTTCCATGCCCCCATCCTGGCCATCAGCCCACTGAGGGTGTCCCTGTGTGCCCCCAGCACCACCTCCAACTCCCTTCTCCCCATGGATGGGCATGAGGAGAGCCCAAAGCAGAGCACCCAGTGCTCAGCACCACCAGGATATGGCCAAGAGTGTCCCTGCTCTCCTGTTGACAGCACTTTCTGCCTTTCCAGCAGCAAACTGCCGTTTGACAAGTTGCACCGGGGGGGGTTGAGGTTGGACATGAGGAAAAATTTCTTCCCCAAGAAGGATTGTCATGGCCTGGCCCAGGCTGCCCAGGGCAGTGGTGGAGTCACCATCCCTGGAGGGACTTGAAAACCATGTAAATGTGGTGCTAAAGGACATGGCTTAGTGGTGACTTGGCAGGTTTATGTTAACAATGGGACGATGATCTTAGAGATCTCTTCCAACTAAAACAGTTCTGTGATTCTATGATTCCAAGGCAGCAGGTATGGGATGCTCTGATGATGCTGGTGCTGCTGCAGGTGCTCAGGGGTAGGAAGCCACCTGTCCTAGTTGGAGTCAGAACAAGCTATTCCATTCCATAGCCATCATATTCGGGATAAAACTGAGGGCCCATTCCTGAAACTTTCACATAAAGCTTGGGCCTTGGAATCTCTTCCATAAAACCTAAGACCCAAGCAAGGCAGGTGCAGGATTAAGCTATTTAGCATCTGATTAACAGCCAATACAAAAAAGAGAGGTTTGGACCTCCACTCTCCCTGAAGGTTGAGCACCTGAGCCATCTGGGCTGGTGGAGAGGGAACTCTTCTGGTGAGGATCATCAGCCCAATTCTGCTGTTCCAGGAATCTATCTGTTCTTCCTTAGCTCTCAGTGCAAGAATTCCTGAATCCAGTTCCAGGATGCAGCCCCTGAGTCTGATTCCCATCTGCTGCTGAGTCCTTCTGCTACAGGAACAGTGCTGATGGGGATGTATTTGCCAACAAGAGGTGTTTGGGTTTGGTGTTGGTTCTGTATATATTTGTGTATGTTTCATTTTCTTGTTATTATTTTCACTGAAGTAGTTTATTTTTCTATTTCCAGTCCACAAGTCTCTCTCTCTGTTAATTTCCCCTTTTCCTTCCTGGAGTTAGGGAAAATGGGATAATAGAGAGTATCTGTTGCTGGATTAGTTGTTGGCCAAACCCTAATCCTTGACACCACCCCAGGGTGATGCTATGGGATCAGGAACATTTCCCCCTGAGCAAGAGCAGCCCTGGGCTCCAGCAGCACTGCTGCCACCCAGCCCTGAGCCACCCTGTCCATGGCTGTCCCCAGGCTGCTGGTAACCTGCTCCAGAACAGCAAACTTATAATGGTGCTTCAATTGTTTTTCAGCAAGGTCTAACTGGGATCATACACATGGGCATTGTGCTAGTTTCTGGGTGATAATTGGCCTCATAAATTGGATGCAGCAGTGTGAGCAGGATGCTGGGATTGGGATACTGGGAGCAGGATGGTGGGAGCAGAGTGCTGCCAAAGCTGGGGTGGTCCTGCCAACCAACCCCCTGAGCTCAGCAGCCTCTGGCTGGGAGCCCTGCCAGGCTCATGGCTCCAGCAACCTCCCATCAAGTTAGCCTGGAACAACCAGGCTCTTGCCCTTTTCCAGGGGGGATTTCAGGGCTGGCTCCATGCAGAGGGGGACACAGTGCCTGATTGGCATGCTCCTGGCAGCACACAAAGGCAGAGCAGTGCCGATGGTGATGGATGCACTGGGCTCCATCACTGAGCCTTGCCTTCCTCCTCCCCAGCTCTGCTGTGCCTCACAGAGTGAGGATGGTCCCAGGAGAGCAGTCACAGCCTGAGAGGGGCTGGGGGATGCCCAGTGCTGCTGGCTGGGCTGTCTGAGAAAAACAAGGTTCTGAGGAGAAAATGGCCTTTGAATGAAATTCCTGGTATTAAATCAATTATCTACTCTGAAGGCAACAGGCTTGGCAACACCCTGCTGAGGACATGGGCAGGTTTTGGTGCCAGGTAGCAAGGACAACAAAGGAAGCAGAGGTCAAGGCCAGCAGGGCACAGATGGGTGGCATAGCCACAGCACCACTGACTGAGACACCTGATTTCCCTTTCCCCCTGCAATGTCCCAGCTGATGGCTGTGATCAGGCTTTTTATTTCTCTCCTGCAAAAATATCCATTTCAATCATTGTCTCTTTCCTCCCTGGGGCTCTCCCAGCTTCATGCCTGCCTTGTCCTGCTGAGATCCTGAGCAGTGTTCCACGGGGATGAGACAACTGTTTTGGTGCCACAGCACAGCAGTGACCTCAGCATCCATGTCACATTGTCCCTGGCACCTATTGAGGCCACACTAAATCAGGGACAAACCCCTGATGCCCCAAAGTGGAGCATCCTTGGGCTCACAAGCCCCTGTGAGTGGGGACTAGGAGGCTGGGGAGGGGGTTATGGGGCTTGGGGACACCCCCAGCATGGCCACAGCCTCCCCCTCATCCCTCCCCTAAGTGCTCCAGGATTATGCAGGAGGTTTCCCACTCCATTTTGTTTCTGGCTTTGCCCTAATAATTCCTCCTGGCAGCTAGAGCCTTCTAATAAAATAAAGGGAGATGGTGAGGCCAGGGATCAATCCCAGCCCCATGGCTGCCCCCCTGACCTCTGCCATGCCAGGGCAGCTGATGTCTCTGCTTCCCTCTGGCCTCAGCTCTATGGCTGGACCACCATAACCAGATTTAGTGCTGCAGGCTGGAATACATCACGCAGGGATGGAGCCTTGTGGGCACTCTACACATCCTCATCAATCTTCCCTGGGTGCTGCAAGTCATCAGGTCCTACTCCTTGGGAAGGGACCTCTGGTTCCCAGAGAGAGGAAAAAGGGCCACAGTGCTGCTGGGAGGGAGATGGAGCAGGAGGAGCAAAGCTTGAAGCCATGGTGATCACGGTGCCACGGCCACACTGATCCAGTGGGATGGGCAGAGGTGAGGGAGGGAGGAGGCTCCTGTCCTGTGTGGTGCTGAGTGCTGCCTTCCCAGAGGTCAGGGCTCAATGTCTCCTGAACGACTCCTGAAGGTGTTTGCCTGCAGCAAGCTGTTGAAAATTACCCTGCAGAGTCAGGGGATCCTTCCTCCTCCCCCCTCCCCTGCATGGGTGCCATGGTGAGAGCCGTTTGAGTGAGGGGAACATCAACGGGAGCCGAGCGCGGGAGGCAATGCTCTTATCAGAGCAGCGACACCGACAACCAGGCTTTATACATTTTTAATCAATCATTTGAAATTCTTGACTGTCAGGAGGATTGAATCAGGTGCTTCCCTGGCTGAAAGGCACAGGGGCTGTGCCAGCTCTCCCAGCAGCCTACATTGGCTGTTGAGGGGATCTAAGGGGGCTCTGGTCCCGCCGTGGGGCATCGCTTGGGGACCATCAGGCATTGCTTGGGGAGGGGGTCACCAGCCCATCCTACCACGGTGGGCTCAGGAATCAGTCACCTTCCTCTTCCTCCTGGTGGGTGACCCCACTGAGCCAGGAGCAGCCCAGGGGAGATGGCAACTTGCTGAAACAAGCAAATTGTGTTGATTCCCCTTTTCCAAATGTCAGCAGATTTGGAGGGGAAAGAAGGAAATAAGTTAAAGGTGAAGATCTCCCGGGAATCTCCAGCTTGCTCCGATTCCATTCCCAGAGCCCAGCTGCCCACAGCCACGCTCCCTGCCCTGGGGCTGTCTCGCTCAGCAGAGACACCCACCCCCTCCCGTAATCCAGGCTGGCAGCACACGCCAGCACCGCTCCGTAAATGCGATTAAACATCGTAATCGAGTCTTTTGGGGGAGAAGGAAACTAGCTGCAGAGCAACGGAAGGAAAATGAAATATCCGTGCAGGAGGGAGGGAGGTAACACCACACGCAAGGGATGGGGTAGGAGCAAACCCAGGAGCAGCATCACACCCAGCCTTGATCAGCTCCTGTTTCCAGAAACTGGTTGTTCACAACGCCAAAAGGTTTTGGTGAAGGAGGTGGTGAATCCCATGCGATGGAGCTCTGACCCCCTGCCAAAGGATGGGGCACCCCATGCTCCGTGAGGTGGGAGGTGCCCTGGGGACCATCAGGGAGGAGGTGATGCTCACGGGAGAGGAGGACAGCACCCAGCTGGTGGTGGCTGTGACCACCAACCTGTCTGGGAACAATGACTTTGCTGCTAGTGCGGCCTGCTACAGGTTCCCTCTGCAGCCAGAGGTGTGGGGACCCCCTGGACTCTCAGCTGTGCCCCCTCCCAGCCCAGCAATGCTGCTGAGTGCCTCCTGCACAAAGAGGCTAGGAAATGGCCCTGAGCCGGATATGAAACATTCCCAGGTGAGATAAACCCAAATCACCTGTCACTCAGCTCCATATCTCTGGTGGCATCAGAAGCTCTTGTGACTAATAGGGCTAGAAAATGCATGGCAGGCTGGAGACTGCTCTGCCTTCTGCTCCCATGCCTGCCTTCAACAAGGGCTTTTGCCTAACCTTTTGAGCAAGGTTGGATTTTTCACAAAAACACAAATGGAGAGGGAAAAAGGCATGGGATCTGCTCCATCCCTGGCAGGGGACCAAGTGTGGGGACAGCAGAGAGAGTGAGGACATGGTGACCCCAGGATGCTCTCTGGTCAATGCTGGCATAAAGAGTTGGCATAAGGCCATGTCAGGGCACCCTTGGGGCTGCTTCTGCAGTGTCACCTAGCCCTAGAAGCATGTGGTTGTTTCTTGCAGGCTCACAGCATGGGTGGTGTGATGTCCCCTCAGTGCTTTCACAGGATGATAAGGGTGTGGGGGATCTCTTGAGAAGCCTGACTCCTCTGATCCTCATCTCAGAGCTGGGAATACCCTGGGGGAAGTGCAGGAGCAATGATCCATCATGTGCCAGTGACCCAGACGGGAATATTTTTAAGCAGGGAATAAAAATAGACTCTGGCTTGACAGAGAGCACTTGCTCCCTGCACAGCTCTCAAGGGGGCTGGGGGTGTGCTGGGGGCGACAAGGTGCACCCCAGCTCCTCACTCCCTGGCCAGCCCTGCACAGTTATCCCCTCACCATGGATGATTGCTCCTGGCTCGCTCTTAGGGTGGTCCTTGTGTCACCACCCGTGCCCTTGGGGACCATCACCCTGCCCAGGCTACTCCCTTCCTCCTGCAGCCTGCAGATGCCAGGTTGGTGGTGCTGGGCTGCTGATGCCCCTATAGAAAATGTGCCTCTTAATGTATGGCTGCCTGGGAGATAATGCAGGCAGCTGCTGGCCCCAGGACCTGACTGAAATGGAGATTTGTTTCAGCTGAATAACTTGCTGAATCTATAAATAAACTGGGGGGAGGTTGGAAAGAGCAACCACAGAGCACTGGAGCTTCTGCCTTCCTGACCCTGCAGCACCCAAGGCAGCTGCCCCTGAACACCTCTACCCATGGGCAGTGTCAGCCATTGGAACAGCAACGACCTGCTCTGGCAGGGAGGTTGGACTAGATAATCTCTGGATGTCCCTTCCAACCCCTAACATTCTGTGATGATGCTCCTGGGACATGGGTCCTTGCCCACACAGGACCAGGAGCCTGCCCTCCATGTGCCCTGGCTCCAGCTCTCCATGGCTGGGCCAAACACTTGGGGCACTTGTGTCCATGGAGATCCCAGCAACGGGCCATATGGGACCAGTTTGTCCCATTGGGCTTCCCAGTGGGCAAACACCACTCTCACATCCATGAGATTTGGGATCTGGGAGTGAGCTCATGGGCTGGTACGGGATAAGGTGCAGCAGATGCTTCATGCCACAGCAGCAGCTTGGAGAGACCCCCCACTCCTGCCTGCCTTCCTCCTCCTCCTGCTTCACGCCTGGCTGCCTGTGGCTGCCTCCCTCTGCTCCCTGCTCTCCATTTGCTTTCCCAGCAGATGTTAGTGTCTCTCTTCTAACAAGCCTTTTAACACCGGAATCTCTCTGGCCCCTTTGAGAGGGAAGCAAAAAGCTTGACACCTCCCATCAGCATCAAAGTCACTCGCCCAGATCCCACCTCACCCTGCCCTGCTCCTCCACACCCTCGGCACGGTGCTGCCAGAGCTGCTGTGGCATGGTGCTGGCGCTGCCACCAAGGCACTTGACATATTGGTGTCCTCCACGTGCCTTATCCTTGCCTCTCCAGACTCCCTATCTTGGTGATGGTCCCTGTGGGGTGATACATTGGGAAGTGGCTGGAAGCTGGGGAAAAACCTCTTGGGATTTGCTATGGAATGAGGACTGCAGTTGTTAGCAGAAAACGGTCAGGGTTAACACCTCAGCCTGGGAGGTGAGCATCCTCTCAGCCCTTCACCATGCCAAGCTGTGCCCTGGTGACATTAATTACAACCAGGAGCTGTCGGGTGAGGGACGAAGGCACCGTCCTCCCACGATGTCCTTCAGCATCTCTTTGTGTCCCCATCACCAGCATGGGGAGGTCTGTGAGTGGGGCAGGAGGCAGCGATCCCAAATATCGACGCTGTCCCCGATCAATGCTATCTCCTTTTTCCATGCCCATGAGCTCATTGATTTTTCTTCCTTGTTTGTTTTTTTTTTTTATTCTTTTTGTGCTGTTGTTGTTGTTGTTGTTACCTCTCTGTTTATGTAATGCCTGAACTTTGCACAACTGAACCGTTTAATGTGCAGGAAAGAGCCCTGTTGCCATGAAAACGGACCTGCAAATGACAGCCGGAGCACGGAGATATCCCTGTTTTATTGGGCCGTGCGGAATGTATTTTAACCTTGATAAGTCAATAACTTTGGGTACAAAAGGAAAGGAAAAGCAGCTCAGGCTTTCAGAGCCTTGAATGCATTTCAAGGGGAGAGTAATGGCCTGCTTTTAATCCCTTGGAAATCTTTCTCCAGCGGAAGGCCACTCATCTCCAGAGCAGACTGACATTTTGGTCAAAGAATTTACAAGGCACGTTTGTCAGGATGAGAGATGGGAAGGCTGATCACTCCGGATAGCTCAGGAATAATGACATGAAATTCAAGGGACATCGTGGTCCTAAAGATCAGCCCTTACCATCTCCATGTGGGAAAATATTGGGTGGGCTCTCCAGTGCCCCACATTCCACCTGCAGGGAAAGGATGTACATGCCCACAGCTACCCTAGAGCCAACTAGTGTGTTATCTCTGCTAAAGTTCAACAAAGGTCCTGCACTTCAGGAGGAATCACCCCATGGACCAGGATAGGTTAGGGGGTTGACCTGCTGGAAAGCAGCTCTGCAAAGAATGATCTGGGAGTGCTGGTGGACAACAAGTTCACCATGAGCCAGCAATGTGCTTTTGTGGCCAAGGCGGCAAATGATGTCCTGGGGTGCATTAAGAGGAGTGTGAACAGCTGGTTGAGGGAGGTTCTCTTTCCCCTCTACTCTGCTCTAGAGAAGCCACAGCTAGTGTCCTGGGACCAGTTCTGAGCTTCCCAGTTCAAGAAAGACAAGGAGCTGCTGGAGAGAGTCCAGCAGAGGATCCCAAGATGCTGAGGGGACTGGAGCATCTCTGGCAGGAGGAAAGGCTGAGAGCCCTGGGGCTGCTTAGCCTGGAGAAGAGCAGAGGCAGAGGGGATCTGCTCCATGCTGAGCAAGAGCTAAAGGATGGGGGCGAGAAGATGGGGCCACACTCTGCTCAGTGATGCCCAGGGCCAGGCCAAGGGGCAATGGGCACAAACTGGAACCCAGGAGGAGGTTCCATCTGAACAGGAGGAGAAACTTCTTTGCTGTGATGGTGCCAGAGCCCTGGCCCAGGCTGCCCAGAGGGGTTGCGGAATCTCCTTCCCTGGAGAGATTCCAACCCCACCTGGAAGTGATCCTTGACAAGCTGCTGTGGGTGACCCTGCTGAAGAAGAGGAGTTGGACCGGATGATTTCCAGAGGTCCCTTCCAACCCCTACCTTGCTGGGATTCTGGGATTCTGCAAGGCAGACTGTCAGAACTCTCCCTCCTCCCCTAGCCCCAGAGCTGCTGCTTCCTTTTTGCAATTCAATCCCTCTGGATGTGGAAGTGGAGCAGGTCTCACTTTGCAGAGCTCATTCATTAGCAGATTAAGGCTCTCCTTGTGTTCCCAACATCTCTGAGTGAAATTTATGTTCCGGCAAAGCATTCACGAGCTCCCTGAATCACTAAAGTGTTTCTCCTCTGTAAAGTCTTGAAAAGAAAAAAAAAAAGGATATAAGTGGAGGAGGTTAGAACTGCTTAATAATATCTTCTTGAAGGCAATACCCCAACATCCACCTTCTGAATTCCCCATTCCAGGATGGATCTCCTTCCCAGACAGACCACCTTCAGCCTCTCAAGTCCCTTGTGAGTGACTTCAGGTGGTTAAAACCTTTTCTGAGAAGAATGAAGGCTCCTCTCCTTTGGTGCCAGAGAAAAGTGCTCTTGCTTCCTGACCTACTAATAGCTTTGGTTAAATTATCTTTGAAGATTCTCAGAATTCTTATCTCTGGCCTCTATTGTGACATCAAAACCAGATAAAGGAGCTGCAGAAAACTTAGAAGCTGTAGAAGAACCTGCCAGATGTAGGAGCTAAAAAGGTTGGAGCTGAAAGAAATGTGCCATGTGAAGAGTCCTGCTCCAAGAGGGGATTTACCCAATGGATTGGATTTTCCCACGGAGGATGACACATGTTCTAATTGCACAAAGGAAACAGAGAATCACACAATGGTTGTGGCTGGAAGGGACCACCACAAGTCATATTGTCCAACTTCTCTGCTCCAGCAGGGTCACCCAGAGCAGGTTGCTACCTGACTGTGGTGGCCATCAACCCACAGGGACTCAGTGTTCACCATAGTCATCGCCATGGTGGTCACCAGCCCCTGCGGGCTCGGTGGTCACCGTAGCCATCACCAATGGGGGTCACTATCCCATGGGGTTAGTGGTTAGTGTTCACCTTAGCCATGCCATGGTGGTCACCATAGTCATCAGCATGGCCGTCACCAACCCATGGGGTCTTATTGGTAGCTATAACCATTACCATAGTGATCACCTTAGCCATTGCCATGGTGGTCACCAACCCATGGGGGCTCAGGGGTCACCATAGATATCGCCATGGTGGTCACCAGTCTATGTGGGCTTGGTGGTGGCCATAGCCATTGCCATGGCAGTCGCCATAGTCATCCCCACAGTGGTCACCAACCCACAGTGATGCTCGTTGTTGTCCATAGCCATTGCCATGGTGGCCACCACATCCACCACGGTGCCTATGCCTTTTCGAACTTTCCCGCCAAAGTGGAGGGCGTGGTGTGTACCGGAAGGGGGCGTGTCCTTTGATCCCCGCCCCCCCCCAGCCCGCACGGACGCGCGGTGCTGTCGCCGTGGTAACGCTCCGGGAAGGGAGGGAGGGCAGGGGGC